>JBBPPY010000849.1:0-15637 GCA_038092195.1 Leccinum barrowsii | reverse complement strand
TCAATTTCCCGAGATAACAGCCATCCTTTGCAATCCAAAGTGCATTATTGACACTCACATCACGGTGCACCCAACCAGCTTGGTGCAGATAATGTAGGGCTATTCATCCCATGATTAGTTGTGCATAGAGACTAATCTGAGCTACTCACCTTTCTGAGCACCGGATAAACACTCCAGACTGTCAACCAAACAAACAACACTCTTGAGAGTCTCTCCAACTTCCTCGAAAACGGCACGAGCGTGTACCCTGCGGGGGGCAGGAGGACCATATATAACGTTGGTTTGAGTGATAGGACCAGTGCTCGGTGGTATATGTCCCACGCTGGGTAATTGCAATTTCCGAGTGGATGTCGTGCTAGCAGGACGCATGATGTCGGGAGTAATGGTGATCCATGGTAAATCTCCCTCGGCGAGCGGGTCAGACGTCTTGTCATCTGCCACATCTTCGAAAGTTCGAACTTTGACAATATACTTCTCTGCTTCATTCGCCTTCTCATCTCCCAACACCTTCCGGATGTCATCGAGGATGTCCTGCAAAATTTTCCCCTCTGGGTCGCGGCTTTCCACCCTCCACGAGTCCTTTACGGCCACAAGCCTCCCATTCTGATCCTTTGCTTCGTATACCCGAACCCCGCGCCCAACAATGCAGTCTGCGCCATACGTGGCAAGCGGGCGCGTTGTGGTAAAGAACTCATCTTTAACCTTGAATTTATATTGGGCCTTTCTTCCTGGAATTTCGATGCGCTCGATAGTAGGATCCCACCCAAGCTCCTTTTCTTTCTTGACGCCAATGGAGAGAAACAGGGAGATCACTGCATCAATGTCCTAGACATCGTCATCAGGCTGAAGTAGCGACAGTTTGCAATTGAATGTTGCCATACCGTCATAATGTCGATAGGTTCCGACGCGGCCAAAAATGCGCGATTAGAGTGCCAAAGTCTCATTTTCGTGTCTTCTACAGTGATCCCGAACGCAAAGCGCCGGAGTGGATCCTCGCGCATGACATTGTGCAGGCTCCATATAATCTTCATCTTGTTCTAATGTATTAAGAGTAGGTAAAGTGTAATTTATATCCGAAGTGCGCAGGACGTACCTCATTCACTGCATAGCTACTTGAGTCCATCTTAAACTCAAAAGAAGCGGCGGTGGAAAACCAATGTGTCTGCTCTGAGGCGGGACCAAGTTGGATGTATGCATCTGGGCGGGACGAATTTATGCGTTCGGAGAGGGGTGTTTTGTCTGGATTTGCAACAAAGGACATTCGGCAATCGGGTATGTGGTGGAGAATACGTGTGACGATATCACCGAATGGTTTGAACGCTACATCTTCGTGGTGATTCGATCCGGAAGGCGCGGTCAAGAGAGTCCAACTCGCCTCGCCATCCGAGATGGTCAAAAGACCATCGTCTACCAATGCTTCGCGCATTTCGGAGCAATCATTTGGGTTCGGAAGATGGAAGAAGGATTCGATGAAAGTAGAAAATGGAAGCTCGAGATATTGCTGGAGGTCCTTGAGAATAGCTTCGCATCCTTCAAACAGCCGTCCCGATCGATATCCAGTCTGTACAACGGCAGGTTGGGCAAGCAGTGTATTTTCGCGTCGAGCACTGGCCATAGCGACTCGATGGATCAAGAAGGTGTGATAAGGTGGTGAGACGACGGTTGTAAAGTTTTCGAGGCCCGCGGTTCGAGAGCGTGATAGGGAGACTGATAGTTGGAGAGACTGACGGGCTTGTAAACTGGAGGAGAGAGTGTGGTGACGAGATGAGTGGAACGGAAAGGACAATGGATACTGAATGCGATCTGGGAGGAGGCTTCAAGGTTTCAAATTGCCAGCATCAACGTCATGGTTAGCGTTTTAGTGGCGAGTCCACGCGAACATAACGACACACAGACTGAGGTGAGAATGACAGCCGTCTAGTATCTATGCTGTAGTGAAAGCCCCTTTCGATCGCTTTCCCGCCCGCTGTTCTCAACTGTCTACTTGGAGCGTAGCAGAGATGGGGAGAGTGTACGGCGATGTTCTGGTTGGAGACGTAACGTGGCTGCTTGGAGTTGGTAAGTAGCGATTGGAAGCAAGAACTGGCACAGTAGTCGAATCCCCGATGCGCTGACTATGATCCAATAATCTCCGATTCCATGTATATTTAGTACTATGCCCTCAATAATGGTTAGGTTATGAAGCCTCTAGTAGCAGAGGCTACTTACGAGTAAATACAAGCTGAGCGCAACCGTGACAGTGGTCGAGCGCGTAGAGCGAATATGACTAAGCAAGAAGTCTGGTACCTTATTACCCCACTTGCTTGACCGTAGATGCCGCATCAGTGATCATGGTGCCGTTCACCCCCAAAAAGTCGCGTTCTGTCCAAGACGTACGACATACAAGCGTACCGTGACGAGTCAGTTCTCAGTTCTCAGCTACCGTACTGGAGCTAGGGATTTTATGGACATGGTTTGTGCAACGTCTATCAATCAACTTGAATGATGTAAACTCGAGTGCATTCATGTCCACTAGCCAGAGGACGTCGTGGCCTACTCATCAACACAAAAGCTCATTTCTTCCAGCCATCATGACAACTGTATTCTAGAAAAAGAGAAAACGTTGAACGCTCCCCAGGGCGTCTCGGAAACACGTGCAAGAGAATGATTCAGAGTACTGTAAGCAGGATCATTGATCCGATGCTGTTCCGAAATAGAAGAAAAATCCTGAATGAAGCATCACATCGTTGACGTCGTCTTCTCGACATTAACTCGAATGCCCGACACAGGCGCTGCTTCACCTTCGTCGCCCACGCTACCGCATCGTGCGGTAGACCCCAGCTCAATCGAATTATAGGCCGGGGCTGGGCTTGCGGGCTCAAGTGAACCAAGCGTCCGAGAACTGTCACCAGCGAGTCCCATGCCAGATTCGAAATGCATCTCGTCCAGTTCGACGTCTGCAGCCTCGAGATCGGGTTGAATGCTCCCAATAGTGCTCAGCATGATGTTCGAGGCGATGGTAGACCCGGGACCTCGGTGACGGACTCCCAGTCCACCACGCTTCATGTGAGGCGGACCATTGGACGAAGCGCTCACTCCAGACTTGGTTGCGAACGCGCCAACACCAGTCCCTTCAGAGTGGGAGTCTGTCTCTGCACCTCGTTCCCTCAGATCCAGAATCTGGAGCGCGGTCAGCTTTATGTCGAAATTACAGCACAAAATGCTCACAAGGCGACAGGCAAGCAGTGGTGCCATCATGACACTAAGGGGGATATTCAATGCCGATATAACTTGACGTGGTCTAGATAAACACGAGTGGTAAGGGTATCGAGAGGACGGTGTGGGTGAGCTTACTGCAGGTAGAATATTCCGTTAATCTGTTGCGACCATGTGAATCATCCTAAACCGGATACCACATGTGCATTCAAGCTTACCAGGTTTGCGATAGAGATGAGAATGTAGTAAAAGACACCTAAGTCCAAATGGTATTGAATCAAACGATGCATGCATATATTTGGCACTTACCCTCGCGAAGGAACGTTTGAATCAGCTTGCTGTTTGCTCCTCCATTTCTGATACGAATGTGGAAAGCCTTCCAAACCGTCATGGCCGTGACGAGGGTATCGAATAAGAGTGGGGCAATCTTGGCTAAAAGGTAAGCATGCTAATGGTATCACACTGACAAGACGCACAAAAAATCCTGCGCAAGGTATGTTTAGTAGTCATCCAAACGGCATAATTTGTCATTACCAAGTAGGTGCGCGGAGTGAGGCTTCGACGCGGGGAAGCAGGGACCCTGTGCCGGGTTTTTGACGTGAATGAATCGTCGACTCCGCTAACATCTCACTTACCTTCGGAGGAGTCACAAAAGCTAAAACTAGCGTGAAGGTGAATAAGAGACGGACTAAATGCACATTTCAGTGACACTCACGTATCATCTGTGACGCATCCACGTAGAGCTGGTACGCAACCACACCAGCGAGGGCACAAATAAGCGCCGATAGAATATACACGTTGCGATTGAAGAAAGCATAGGTGCGAATAAGCAGAACGGCTGGAATTGTTCACGAGTTCAAGGGTCAAACCGTCGGGACAAATGGGGACTGACACTCTGACCCCACTTGGTTCCACATTGCCAAAGCGACCGGGATCTGCAGGTATTGGTGGAGGTTAGTGTTAATATTGTCACGAGGACAAAAGTGGACACTCGCTTTGTAAATCTTCTCGCAGACCTCCTGGGTGTGATTTGTGACGAAAGCATACAAAAGATAAGGTACGACTGCGATCACCCAGTAACTTGTTGAAGATGTAGATTGGCCGAAATAAATAATAAGAGAATTTTCGCGCACCGACAAAAGAGGTATGCCACTTTGACCGGTGTCCAGTTAGTCTTCCAAATCTGCGGGTACGGTGAGTGAGTTGCAAGTGGGGGTAAAAACGACGTACGAAACGCCATTCTCTGGGAAGGCTGATGATCCAGTCCCATACTACGACGGAATCTGCCGTCGACCGGTGATGTAAATCCAGACTGACGTGCATGTATTCAGGAAATAGGGACTTACACATGCCTGGAGGGAAATGCAGAGGGTCAGTGATTTGAAAGGAGGACAGTCGAACGCGACTGACAGCAGAAATAAACCTGCGTGCTAGAAAAAAAAAGTGAGGAGAGCGCGGAGAGACGCGTTGAAAAGGACTTGCACGTAGATAAAATACTGAGCTGTTTCGATGGTGTCCCCCATCGCGTGGAGAAAAAGAATGGTGGGGAGAGAGTGGGGAAGGTTTGGATGATGGGGGGGAAGGAAAGAAATAAGGAGGGGACGGTGGACGGTTTGGAAGCACGACGGCTTCTCGAGAAGCAGATGCCCGTCGCTCCACTGGCACCAGTCACGGCGACTCCCCCGATCCGGTCTTGCCAGCGGCGAATCACCCCACCATCCCAACAGGTCATCCCACTTCCTTACCCAACATACCCCGATCCCCTGGTCCACCAGTCCCCTGGACCATCGCCGCATACATACGGGCTCGCGGTAACCAAGTTACTCTCTTTCTGGTGTCTCTCAATTTAATGATCTTACTTTCCCGATTGGCATTATCCAGAGTCACGTGACGTTAATACTATGTGTGCGTGAGACAAAGTTACCGTTCGCAGTTTAAACGTTTACCACCTTAATGGCCTCAGGGATACAAACTTTGCGGTTTCGACGCCCAACGGCCCCAGAACACAAAGTTCCTCCCCCTGCACGGCCCGCCAGACACACAGGTATCTTGCAGGACCAACTTCGCAGGTAGGCATTCCGAAACCTAGCTGCGTTCTCTAACCACCCACTTAGGGCTGCTCGGAAACCATGGGTGCCTGATTTCCAGACTGCTGTTCGCATCTTGCTCCTTGTCCGTGTTGCGTGTGCTATGTACACCAACATACAAGACTGCGATGAAGGTTAGTCTTCACTCGAATATACAAGTCATCCACTCAATCACACAGTCTTCAACTTCTGGGAGCCTTTGCACTTCTTACAACACGGTCAAGGATTTCAGACTTGGGAGGTAACTCCCACGTTCGCAATACGAAGCTGGGCCTATATTCTACTCCACATGCCGGCGGCTCGTCTGTCCTCGATACTCGCGCTCGGAAAAGTAATCTTGGCAGTCCTAGACCCAGCCTAGAACTAACCAGTTATTGCGCAGCGACCGGCATTCTTTGCCGTACGGATCTTCCTTGCTATCTCGTCCACCCTATGTGAAGCTGCATTCTTTCGTGCTGTCGTTGAAAAGATCAATGACAGGGTTGGTCGTTATCTGTTTTTCATCCTCCTATTCAATGCAGGCATGTGGAATGCTGCACCTGGTATGTCTCCTTCCTGTCACCTCACATAGCCTCTCAAAGCGTCACAGCCTTTTTGCCTTCCTCTTTTGCCATGTATGCTACTACACTTGCATATGCATTCGCCTGCGAGCCTTCTAGCATCAAGAATACGAGAAGGACGCTCTGTGCCACAATGTTATTCGCTACCGGTGCCATCGTAGGGTGGCCATTCGCACTTGCCCTCTCGCTGCCGTTCGTGTTCGAGGAGCTTTTTGTGCTCAGCGGCGATAACGTGGAACCTGCCTCACGTGTCAAGTGGATGATGGCACGTTGGCGGCGTCTTATTCTGGCTGGCCTGGTTTCCGCTCTGATACTTGTAAGTCCTTTGACGCACACTAAAAGCCTCGCCGATTTTCACTCTTGTATCAGGTGCCTGTGGTGTGCATCGATAGCGTTGCGTACGGCAGGTGGACTATCGTCCCGTGGAACATCGTTCAGTACAACATTTTTGGCGGTTCAGAACGTGGTCCTAACCTATATGGGACGTCACCATGGTACTTCTACATCCTCAACCTTCTCCTCAACTTCAACATCCTTCTGGTGCTGGCATTTGCCTCGTTACCGTCACTTGCGATCACATATTATGTCGACCGCAAGCGTCTTGGGCTCACCAAACCTGGACCAAACGAAAGCTCGCCGTTTACGATTCTCGCGTTGCGGTTGCTCCCGTTGTACTTGTGGGCTTCAATACTGACAGCGCAAACGCACAAAGAGGAACGATTCATGTTCCCTGCCTACCCACTTATGTGTTTCAACGCGGCCGTCACAATCTATTTATTACGTGGATGGGTGGAAATCACATATGTCCGTATGACGAAATCCCCATACAAGGTGGACCATTTCCATTTCCATTACAGCCCACTCATTCCTTACTAACATTTTCGTATTCTTACCACAGGCTTCCAAGTCGATTGTTTTCAGCGCAACCACCTTTTCCATAATCTTCGTCTCTGGGCTGCTGTCCATCTCGCGCGTCCTCGCATTATGGCACTATTACCACGCACCGCTGGATGTGTTCAATCGTCTCGAGGCTTTCGAACTCCCTCGACTCCTTAATGATACTGGTCTTCTACCGCCATTACCCGCAGGTGTAGATGAGAGCGACAGGCCAAGCATCGACTTTTCGGACCTAAAGCAATTTGACCTGAAGCTGTGTCTTGGAAAGGAATGGCATCGCTTCCCAGGACACCACTTGATCCCTAATGGCGTTTCCGTCGACTTCGTGAAAAGTGAATTCGAAGGATCGCTCCCTGCTCATTTCAGGTCGGGAAAAAACAATGTAAATGAGCCATGGTGGGATAGGAAAGGCTCTAGGAACACCCCGCTCGGCTTGAATGACCTTAACAAGGAGGTTTACGAATACTATGTGAGGAACCTTGACTTTTTGCCCTGAAGTATGTTAATAATGCCTTCGTAGGTCCCTGTGGAAACATGTGACTACCTTGTAGATCTTGACTTTCCTCGCCATCCGACTTCCTCCGGGAATGAGCCTCGATATGCCGCCGATGAACAGACATGGGAACGTGTCGCATGTTTCCCTTTCCTTGACGCATCGCATTCCTCGCTAATGACGAGGACACTGTGGATTCCTGGGCATTGGTGGCAGCGGAACAATGAGTTTGGGGAGTATTGCCTTCTCAAAAACAGAGACAGTGTCAGCACAAAGGAACGCAACTTTGTCTCTCGTGCATAAGCGGGGAAATAGTGCGCAAAAGCATGATACCTAGATTAGAGGCTGACATGCTGACGTCGGTTGGAATACTAGGCATAGATACTTGTTTGTAGCATGTAGCTAGAAAATCAGTGAACGGTCATCATGACCCTTAGCTCTACCCACACACGGCTGACTCGCACTTCGTCTGACCTGCGCTTACTGTCCGCCGTCCTCCTTCCTCCTTCACCCATCTTGAAGGCTGATGACTTTCCGACATCTACGACCACGGGGGAGATACCGATACTTCTGGAAGCGACGACACATGTTTGCGCCTCCGCCTGCGATGGAGAGCTGACACTGGGGTTGTACAACGTTGCCGAGGAGTCGAAGCTGACGCGCAGGGACAAAGCCATGCACATCAAGAATTGGATGCACGAGGAATTAGACAACACGTGCCCAACTGCGGACCTCCCGGACGGTCGCTACCGTAACGCTGAATCCCCAGGAGACTCCGGTTGCCCTATCAGAGCCATTTGCGGCAAGATGAAGAACGGAGTCGTCTCAACTTCGTATGACTGCCTCTTTGGTGCTAACGTCAGGTGGTCAAGCACACTAGTACTAGGCGGTCGCTGTGAACCCTTACGGCTACTCGGAAAACAAGGTGATGTTGAGGGACTACTACGGGATTCGCAGGCTTCCCGTTCGAGTATCATGGAACCCAATAACGCGACCATTGCACCCGAAGAAGATCCCGACGGTGATCAGCTGATGACGTCTGCCACGTTCCACACTTACTCCACGTTGCCAACGCCGACCTTTGCACCTCCTTCGCCGTCGCCATCGGCCGATGTCATCTCGCCTTTATCCTCTCCTATTAGTCGACAACGTCACCGTCGCCCCCTCGAAAGAGCTAGAGCCGTCCGCTTTCCGGGTCGTCCAAGGTCTCCCCGAATGCAACATGATGAACCTGAGGCAGATCCAGCACACAAGGCACCACCTTCTCCGACGATCCACGCATCGCATCCTCGACGGTGGGTGTCAGACCCTGCGCCTACAGTGTCCACTCGTTCGTGTGCGGCCGACTGTGACACCCATGTGGCGCATCCATTTGCGAGGCACGTAGCACTCCCGGAAGAGCTTTCGTGGATAAAGCACATGACAATCCAGTTGTGGATCGATCAAGAAGGGTTTCGTTCAGTGAGGCCGTGTATGGAACTAATCGGCTATTCTCCGCGGAGCCGTTCGTTTTTTCCTTACGAGTCTGCTGAGAACGCCAGGCCCGACGTCACCGCAGGGGTTGCCGAGTTTATGCCGACGAAGCGGGAAACGTTTGCGTTTCACTATGCGACGCTGGACAGTCCGCCAACACTTCGAATGGTGTCGGTAGCGGGCGACGAGTCTCGTGACTACATTTCCAGGCAAGCGACCCTCAGCGTCAAGGCCAACGGCGTATACACTGTTGTTGGAACGGAAGGGTCGACAGTAAACCACGACGTGCATGGGTCTCGCCTTCAGAACGTGAGGATACGCTGGAAATTCGACTACCTCGTCAGCGATCGCAAGGCGGACGGAACCGGAAAGATCCTTTCTGGAGAGAAAACCTTGACGCCGTTAACGTTTTCTTGTTCGCCGTATCTATTCCATCAATCCCAAGGGAAGAAGACCGGGTTGATGCATGTCATGAAGAAGAATCTGGCACCGAGACTAGCGTCCCAGAAGCTGGAGCCCCCGAGTTATACGCCGAATCATGGCAGCCTACCGCAAACCTCGCCGTGTTATCTCTCTCCTGCTGTCACGCATGCTAGGTCTCGCTCTGATGCATCGTCCGCTCGACGTTATCCGGCTACAAGGTCTGCCCCGGATGCTGGAGTGAAGGGGGAAAGTATGCAGGGAGTGGACTACGTGCCGCGCGCGCGACGACGAAGAGCGTCGTCCGCGGGTGAGAATAGTTTGATCTGTCACGGTGGACTCGTCCCGCCGAGGCTGAAAGAGGGGATGCTATTGTCTAGCCCGACTTTGCTCAGGTGACACCAAGTACTGTAACGGCTGGAAGGATTAGCACATGCGTGATCAACCTGTGTGGTAATTTGCATCTCCTTGAGTTCCTGAATCGGCCACAACAACGGGGGGTCGACCCCCCTGAGCACTGCAAACCTACTTCCGTTGCGGTTCCGCACATATCCTCGCACACCATACAACATGTCCCTTACGCACGTCAATTCAGTGTCCCAACTCAATCCCTTGCTGTCGGATTCAAATAAGTTGACAGTGAGCTAGATTTCGTCTTCGCGCGCGAGATTGGGGGTTGCCTAACGCAACGAAACACACTAATAGGTTATCGACTTTCATGCGAGCTGGTGATTCTCCTACCTCAGGCGGTCGACGGCTTCTAAAGGTTTATACTAGGTGTGGTCCTTGTCATGCCATTGCACCAACGTTTGAGGCCCTTGCAAAGCTGTATCCCAACGTAAACTTTGTCAAGTGTGACGTCGACGCCGCGAAAGACGTCGCATCCACGTACAAAGTCACAGCCATGTGGGTAGTCCCATCCCCTATTCCCCGAGTCTGATCTGACCTCTGTGGTTCCTAGGCCGACTTTCGTTTTCCTGCGGGGTTCCCAGCAGATCCACACGATTCGCGGTGCTGACCGGACGTAGGTGTAGACTCTTTCTCTCCCGTTTCCAGCACTGCAAGTTGTGGTTCACAGGGGATTGCAGAATGCGGTGAAAAAGTTTGCGGGTTCCTCGTCTGAATCGTCGACTGGTGCTTTTTCAGGCAGAGGTCAGACTCTTGGAGGATCGGGAGCAGCACCACCCGCGGCGACGTACGACTTCACGACGACAGTGATGACGACTTGGTCGAACATGGATCCATCTCTCAAGGTCCTTCTGGGTCTAGTGGGTGCATATGTGTTCTTCTGGTTGTTGTGACACTTCAAGACAATATTGTCGTGGTGGCCGTCCGTTTCATTTTCAAATTTGTGCGATCACCGCTTGCCCGTACGCCTCTTACTTGTGTATATGTACTATTGAGTTCAGGTTTGCATAGCTCTGCCCGAGCCGTATTCCTAGAGGTGGATAATCACAATATCCCAGAGTACTAGTATTTACTTCGTCGAAGGGGAAGAGCTAACGCCCGAGCTGGGCTCGGACTGGGCAGGGGATTGAAAGGTCTGTACGCGACAAATACTACAATATTGATGCAGATGGTCAGATGGAGACCACGAGACGGTGTGTTCTTGAACTCGCATCGGGGGTGACAATTCATCATGATAGAGAACTTGAGTGATAATCGAAGAGAATGAGCAGAGTCGATGATAGAGGTATAAAATGGGAGGTGTACATTTTAGTTACTATGCTCAACTGCACAGCGCAAGTGCCAAACGTTTTCACAGCATAAAGCCAATATAATGCTACAATTGCACGCGTACATCCTACAAGTTAATGCTGTGATAAAATGCATTTTACTGATGAAAGACAAATTTACTAGAAGCCTGCAGTCGTGGGTTCAATAAACGGTGAGGTGTGAAGGTTAGAGCGCTCACTTCCCCAACCCAACGCCTGAAATGCTTGCCGGGCGGCTTCTTCCTTTGCTACTTTCTGATTCCTGCCTACCCCGGTGCCTCTGAGTTGGTTGTTGACTGCGGGTGATATACGTTAGTGCTCAAGGGGTGGTGAAAAGGACGCTCACCAATGCACTTGACAGCCCAGCGAGGCTGGTGAGCGGGGCCTTCAGACTCACTCTCCCAGTTAATGATAATGCCACGTTGAGCGCAAGTCTGATTGAACAAAGCTAGTGTATTAACTTGTGGAATTTGCGACATATTACCCATTGGCATCGGGGATGGCATGGGCGGAGGGGGTGCAGGCGGGGGTGCAGATGAGGGTGCAGGTGCATTGGCCGAATAATACGGGGGAGGGGGCGGGACGGAGGTACCTCCCGGTGCCGTGGGAGGCTCCGATTCGGGCTGTACAAGACGACTTATCCAGGCTAGAAGGGGAGGGAGCCCTCTCTGTACATATATGGCTCCCACATAGGAGCAAAAGAGGAGGCGTTCTTCCTACTCAAAATGAATGCGTTGACAAGCAAGGAATGGTATTATCTTACAGTCGGATCGTCGAGTATAGATCGATCTTCCAAGCCTCTCACTCTCGTCTTGAGATTGTAACAAGTAACCCAGTCTTTGATGTGGTCGTCGTCCATCAGTTCTTTGTGCTTTTCCTATAGCAAGGTCATGAGGATAGGAACTGAAGAGGGTCTTATTAGGATCTGCAGCATACGGAGAGATCTATGGCAGAGATAAAGGGCGTTCGTTGAAACAAGATATACATGATGGTCATGCTGAGAACGGTGTGGCCGAGCTCTGCGAGTCGCTCTGCGCCACCGTGCTCTGTATTGTCAGGAGGAGAAGAAGTGTTTCTATGCGACTGGCGAGTGAGGACATCGAGGAGGAGATCGCCCTCGATGGAGGGAAGTGCAGGGAGGTTCAAGTTGTTCATGTCCAACCTTACATCGATCGAGCTCGCGCGTTATAATAGGTGATCACGTGCGCGTGCTTTCTTTCACTTCCCTCCTCGATGGTTCCGCTCATTCCAGAGCGTTTCATCGACGTTCCCTCACAGCGTCTTTATTATCTCAGTCTAGGATGTCTCCTACAGGTAAGTGAACATAATACAGCCATTTTTAAAAATTCCCGCTGACAGCGCTCAAGGCCGTCAAGGCACTGGACATCCTCCGAAGCTTGTTTGCTTCCGCTGAACAGAGTTCCTATTCGTATGGCAGAAAGTGGCTTTGCATCGACTTTGCATATATCGCACTCCTCTCTCAGCTCCGCATACCACGTCTCACCTACAGCAAGGCCATCGTCATCCTCCAAATCCTCTCCCTATGGTTCCTTGACGGTGTGCTGTTCGGTGCTATAAGTTTGCATCTTGGCTCAAGCACCACCTCCCCGAGTGGATATCAGGGCATACAAAGTAGCCTCCTTTTCGCATCTCCCGAGAGCGCGCTTACACGTTCTGCAGAACGTCCCGACCTACCTGCGACCCCCGAGCAGTTCCGTGTCTCTGACGTGTTTTCTCCCTTCAATCTCCTTTCCCTTTTCTCAATCGCTCCTCGCGGAGACCAGCACTTGCTTGGTCAACACACTGTTCGCATGTCGCCAATCAGCACCGCACATCTCAACCCAGACGCGCTCACCTTTTGCCTCTCTCCTCCTTCACAGTCGGTGCTCATTCCTATCCTCGTCAACAATACCACTCCAGCGAATGTCCGCTACTCGTTTACGCCACTAGCGTACGTCGAGGGCCAGTCTGGCACTGGTCGCATAGAGCATATCGAACTCAGCGCAAAGGACCTCAAAGCGGCCGAACAGGCTCGACTAGAAGGCCTTCAGTCAGTCCGCGCTCATTCCACTGGAGACGAGTATGAAGATGAGGAGGACGACACCCCGTCCTCTTCCAACCCTCAGTTACAAAAAACTCAGTCGCTTGCCCATATACGCGTGGCAAAGCCAGGCACTATTCGATTAGAGAGAATACTTGACAACTCTGGCGTGGCTGCGCGACTTGCTCATCCTCTTGAAGTCACCGTTGTACCATGTCCTACTGCATACTATATCGATGATTCCAACTCCCCACCAGCCCATGCGATTCGCTGTCAAGGAGACACTTCAGGCATTGACTTGACTATCGATATCCGTGGGGTACCACCTCTCAGTCTCCGCTGGTCCAAGTACATCGATGGGAAAAAGGAGAGCTTCCTTGTCGAAGGCATCGAAGACAACAACCCAGCACCTCGTTCACATGCCGATTCACGCAACGTCGTCAGAACCTCCTCGAAAATACCTCAGATGCTCAAAGTACCTCTCACGATGTCGGCGGATTCCTTAGGGAGAGTGACGTTCGTTTTGGAGAGCATCATTGACGGCATGGGTAACATTGTCCCTCTCGATCAAGGGGTCTCCAGCGAAACCCTCGCCCGTGAAGGGGCGCCAAACTCGAAAACGGTGCGGTCGCTGAACATTCTTCGGCGTCCTGGTGTCTCTTTCCGGAATTGTGGTCCGGGAAATCCCGTTTCTTTGCTCATTGGATCGGACGCACCCTTGTCTCTTCAAGTAACTGATTCGGATCCACTGGATG
Organism: Leccinum barrowsii; assembly: GCA_038092195.1. Taxonomy (NCBI): domain Eukaryota; kingdom Fungi; phylum Basidiomycota; class Agaricomycetes; order Boletales; family Boletaceae; genus Leccinum; species Leccinum barrowsii. The sequence goes on along the minus strand of JBBPPY010000849.1, from coordinate 2,001 downwards.
CTCCGTGGCACGTAGACATCAAATTTGATCCTTCCGAGGATAGCAAAACTGGTGGCAAGTCTGTCAAACCATGGAAGGATACGCTTCATACCGAACAATCCTCTCTTGCTTCAAGTGCCAGTGCTGCAGGAGAATACACGATCCTTGGAATCAAAGGCAAGGTACGTCCCTGATCTCCCCGAAAAGACGCATCGGTACTCAGGACGAGTCTCTCAGTGGTGCGAGGGTGATGTCCTCTCTCCGGACACGTGTCAGGTTGTAGAGAAACCTGTGCCAACGGCCGAAATTGAATGGAAGCGAATCCACGAATGGTAGGCGCGTGTCCTCTGTCTCATATGGCAACAGATTCATTAATTGCTGTCATAGTTCCGGCGATACGGGCGTTTCAGCTTCGCTCATATTTCATGGGACTCCTCCCTTCACTGTGTACTATCGCACACAACGCGACAAGGAAGAACCGCGTGATCTCTTTAAGACCTTCACGAGTTCACGAGGCGAACTCACATTGCAACCCGAACACAGCGGGCACTACTTCTATACCTTCCTACAGCTGAGCGATGCAAACTACCGAAAGGTGGATCTCAAAGGTCCAAGTATCGACCAGATCGTTCACCCCCTAGCGGCTGCCGACTTTGTTCTGACAGCTGGTGCTGGGCGTTCCAAGCGCATGGTCAGCAGCTGTTCGGGGAATATGGTCGACATCGAAGTGGACCTCCGAGTAAGTTGGTAGATGGTTTGCAGAGTGTCATTTGTTGAACGTTGTATCTAGGGAACGGCGCCATGGAACCTAGATCTGGATATCGTCGGCCCTCGCACTACTGATCGCCTGGAGATTCGCGACATACAGTCATCGCCCACACGCATACAAGTGCCTATTCCATCTAAAACAGACAAGGAAGGTGGTACTTTTGAAGTGGATCTAGGTAAGCACTTTGAGTCTTGCAGCCGAGCTCTCTCACCATCACCTCTTCAAGTGAGCGTTGAGGACGCTTATGGATGTAAACGTTCCATCTCTGTGCCCGGCTTTTCAGTGAATGTCCGTAGAATAAAGGTAACTTGTCAGTTTTCAAGGATTGCCGGTCATAATCATCGTGTTTTCTTTTAGCCCACGGCCAAGTTCTACATAAAGAACGGTGTTAGACTGGTTACGATCCTGGAGGACGACGAAACTGAGTTACCTTTGCGGCTTACAGGCGATGGGGTATGTGCATGCTCAGATGGCCTTATATTCGATGTTGATGTTGTCGTGTCACTACAGCCATGGACAGTCAAATATAGTCGCATCGAAGAGCCCGAATCTGTTCAGACTGCAATTTTGCGTTCTCCAAATGATCATATTCGCGTCAAAAACAAGGGCTCGTACGAGCTTCTCGAAGTAGGTATACTCCAAGTTATTACGAAGTATTGATCTTAATCTATCCTCCCAGGTGTCGGACTCGCAATGTCCAGGTTTCGTTGTTGCGGAAGAAAATAAATATAATGTGGACTGGGTGCCTCGCCCGTCCGCCGAACTGGACTCGCGAACGCCGTCGATATTTGAGCAATTTAATCGTTCCCATATACTTCCACCGATTTGCCAGGGCTACGATGACCACGTCGACCTGGTCTTGGGAGGTGAGTTAATGAACGTTCCATCTGATCAAACCTTGACCATTCCTCGCAGGGCGACCCCCTTTCCAGATCATGTACAACGTTGCGATGAAGGACGAGTCAGGCGTCGGTACGATTGTTTTGGACCAACCAACTCTCAGCAGCATTCAGCCACGAACACGTTTCCAACTCCACACATCTAGCTCCGGACGCAAATACTATGAAGTGAAGCAAATCGGAGATGCGGCATACCCGCTCCACAAGCACAAGGGTGTTGTGATCCCGCGTTCAGAGCGGTTGGTCTTTGAGCAGGAGGTACTTCCTAAGCCGTCTGCAAAGTTCAGGAACGACAATCGCATGTCATTTTGCCTCAACGACGTCCTCAGCGTTCGAGATGCAACGTCATCCGAC
>JBBPPY010000848.1:0-15666 GCA_038092195.1 Leccinum barrowsii | reverse complement strand
CGCTCGTTCGAAAGCGTGTGCTGACCCACTATGCACAGGGTAGGGATTGATACTATTACTCGCGACGAAGCGTGTCCTCTCGAATGAGGTCATAGCCTTTGCAAAGCGAACGAGTTTGTGGGATGTACAGTCCTGCGATACAATTTGTAGATCAAGGGTTCGTAATCCCCTGGACGGTAACCTGGTCAAGGGTTCTCTTTATCCTCTGATGTGAGGGGTCTCCCTTATGTCTGAGATCCTACAATGACGAAGCGGTTTGAGGCAAAGTTTTTGTCATGTGTACTGGTGACGGGTGAGGTGAGATAGTAAGAGTAGTCTTGTTCTTATGAAGGCAACCTAGATCCAACAAGAACTATGGCACCTCAAAAAGCACTAAGACACTGGGATGGGAAATGTGTAGGATGGAGGGAATCCAACCAGAACAAGACTGGCTTGTTCGGTTGCTGCATTCAAGTATTTATACTACTGACATGTGCGCACAGACCAGCTTAGGGCTGGTCTGGATAAGCTGTGCTAACTAATATAGTAAGTGTCCAACGGGTGCTACCAGGATAAGTCATGTGACCTATGGCTGTGCAAGTCACGTGACTTTGAAAAGTGAAAAGTGAGAGATGAAAGGTGAAGTATAACAGTGGTCACGTGATGCTGACTAAGCAGGTCACGTGACTTCGAAAAGTGGAAAATGAAGAGGTTTGTAACACTTCCCAAGGACCGGTTGGTACCAGTAATGGCATAAGCTTTCCGGCCGGCGGCTTTGACGATCCCTTCGTGAGGGTGCACACCTGACACCGGTCTACATAATCATAAATATCTTTTCGCATGGCCAGCCAAGCAAATTGCCGGGCTACCAGCGAGTAAGTCCATTGTTGACTGCCGTGTCTGGCAATTGGCAAATCATGGCAGATTGTAATAAGAGAAGTACGTAAAGAAGGAGGAACAAAGACTTTGTTTTGTGAATTTAATAAAAGATCGTTATCTAACCGGTATTCCAGTAGTCTGTTGAGGCTAGTATTTTTTGTTTCTCCAATACTCCAAGTTTTTGTGATCAGTCCAAATCTCGAACTTCGGTCTACCGACCAAATAGTGCCGCCACTCCTTGAGAGCGCGGATTACTGCTAAAAGTTCTTTATCATAAATAGGGTAGTTCCACTCTGCGGCATCGAATGAATGTGAAAGAAAGGCGCTGGGCCGCCATAGTCCATCTTCGCACAAGACCGAGAGCACAGCTCCGGTAGCGATGTCCGATGCGTCGGTCTCTATCCAGATCTCCTTGTCCTGATCGGGGTAAGCCAATAGGGGAGCTTCTTTGAATGTTCGCTTTAAGGCTTGGAACGCCCGCTCCTGATCTTTAGCCCACACCCAGGACTGTTCCTTCCGGGTTAATAAGGTTAAGGGTTTACTGATATTGGTGAATCCATCAATGAATCGCCGGTAATAGTTACATAGTCCAAGGAAGGACTGAACCTGCTTGACGGTCTTTGGTACCGGCCAGTCCGCAATCGCCTTGGTCTTGTCTCCTTGCATGTCGACCCCCTCTATACCACCATGCCCAAATAATCCACCTTCTTTTGAAAGAAATGACACTTAAAAGGTTTCGCAAATAAATTGTTCTCCTGGAGACATTTAAAGACTTCCCGGACTATTTTGGCATGCTCTTCCCGAGAGAGACCGCCAGTGAAAATACATAGATCATCGAGATATTTCGCTACATTTCAATGCATATCATGAAATATGTCGTTCATCATTGCCTGGAATGTGGATGGCACGTTGGTGTAACCAAAATACATAACCGTCGGTTCATAGGCTCCGAGCAGTGTAACAAAAGCACCTTTCCATTCGTCGCTGGCCTTCATCCGGACGTTATTATATCCCCACCACAAGTCCAGTGTGGTGAACATGTCCGCTCCTTTATGCTGATCAATCAGTGTCAGGATGAGCGGCAATTGATAATTATTCTTTATGGTGCCTTCGTTCAAATACCGATAGTCCATGACCAGCCGTTTCTTTCTGTCCTTCTTAGGGATGAAGACCGGAGAGGTCTGCGGGGACTTTGAAGGGCGGATGTATCCTTTCTTCAACTCAGAGTCGAGGAAAGTCCGGACTTCCTGAGTTTCGGAGTCCGATAATGGTATGATACGGCCCTTCTTTGGAACGAAGTCCGGCTTCAAGTCAATGGCATGGTCCCAGACCTTGCGCGCTGGCATACGGAATGAGGCCTGCTCCGAAAATACGTCGAGGAAGTCATGGAACTCCTTTGGTATCTCGTCTTTTAGATTTTCTATTTCATCCGCTTGGAGATTTCCGGTTTTTACACCATCAACAACCTCTATCTTACGGGAATCTACCAGACTAACTAGTATTGAGTCCTTTGGTCTTTCCTTATTGGAGTCTCTATGAGCCGGCGGTGTAGCCAGTACTGACTCCTTAGGGTCGGACTTCGCGGACTCTCTATATTCCAGCGTAGTCATCAGGGCGCATGTGGTCGGACACCTGTCAAAGGTTAGCGATGGAACATTCCAATCAATAGATGGATTATGTAGAGAAAGAAAATCAAAACCGAGAAAAAGGGCATTAGTGGAAAGCGTAGTAGTGTAGGCCCTTGCGGGAAAGGAATGCCAAGTGCTCTTAGAATCACAAATCGAAATGGAAAGATTAACATAGACCGAGATATCTTTTTTGGAGTTTTGAGTGCCATCGGCATTTTGTACTGAGATAGACCGGGATAGGGGTATTACAGGAAACTTATAATGGTCAACTAATCGAGAATCGATAAAAGTGTGGGTTGCTCCGGAGTCGAGCAAAGCTTTCATCGTGATGACTGAAGAGGCTCGGCCAATAGTCCGGAGGGTAGTCCGAACTTCGAAACAGTTTTGAGAGGTTCGACCGGTGAAGAAAATAGAAGGAGGGGATTTATAGATAGAACTACAAGCCATAACGAAGTCCAGAGAATTTCTGTACAACTACATTACTCGTGCAGTAATTTTTTCTTTTTCTTTTGAATCAGAATTAAGTACACCTTTTGTATTGTCTTTAAGTGCCCCACCCATAGATGGGGATGCTGATCTAGACATTTTATATACCAGAGAATAAGAATTTTGTACACAAGAATTCGTAACTAATGGAAATCTTAGTCTGTCTGCAGTCACACCCCTCACATAACTACAGGTACTTAGTTTTTTGAGCCTTCGCCAGTCACCGACAGCCTTTCTGTGGCCAACCGGTCTCTCCAATATGCTTCCACTTCTTCTGACATATACTCCGTGATGGCCGACCGGACAGAGGGAGCTCCTTCTTGCTCCATTGTTCCATTCTGGTTTGTGATTTCCACCCATTGTCCGTAATGGTCTTGTACCCACATAGTCCGGGCTTAAGGTACCGGTTGTCCTTGTGGCCTTGGTGGGCCGGTGCGCTTATAGGGGTTCTTCAGACAGTTGCGTGAGATGTGTCCTTTCTCGTTACATGAATAACACGTCTTGTTGATGTATGCAGTGTCAATCTCCATGGGGTTTCCTAGTCTGGGGAAAGTTTGACTGCGTGGTGCATATCCTGCCAGACCTTTGTAGAAACTACTTTGTGGCCTTGCCTGCCATGGGGGAGAGGAAGCTGCAGGCCGGGGGGCCGGGCAGAGTCAGGAGAGGTCGGGAGCCGAAGGGACGAGGTGCTCCGGTGGAGGTCTTAGGGGCCGGTCTCTCAGTGGCCACCTTTTCGAACTTGCGGGCTAGTTCAATATATGCTTGCGTAAACTCGGTGAACTCCTTCAGTTTGAGCTTCATTCCGTGCATCTTGTGGAAGTTATAAATTTTGAATGAGACCGCCTTCTTCAGTAAGCTAGAGGATTCTTCTTTTGTGATCTCGGCATTGCCGGCCAACTGGACAAAATCTCGAATGAATTCATCGACCGGAGTCTGTTACAAACCCTCTCGTTTTCACATGCAATGTGCGCATTTGAGCACAAGGCCTAAATGCCCACATCACTACTCTATTTTTACTCTTCGTATTTACCTAGTCTCCCCAACCAGTCCTTACTCGTGCATTCCTGCCTCTTCCCTAAATGCCTACTTCCAATCCCCCCACGAGGCCTTGGTCTGGACATTCAAGCACCATCCCTAAATGCGCACATTCCTACCTATTCATAAGCACGTGGACTCCACGCTATCTCATATATACATTCGTAGTAGTTCAATTACTGAGGTTAGTACTGGCTGTGTTGATACACGCCCTAGACGCATTGTAGTATAGCCTCTGTAGCACGGACCAATTGTAAGTAGTATAAAACGTGAATACAGCCAACGGACCAAGCTAGTCTTGTTCTCGTTGGATTCCCTCTGACGACGACTTTCCTCCTCCACTCTTGTATTTAGTGTTCGGTGTGCCAGACGCTGTATAGCTGTCTTAGGTCGCCTTCAGAGTCGATCCTTGTTGAAGCCGGAGTAGCTTCTGGTAGGCCTCGTGAACGTAGCGTTGGATCTGGAAACATTCCTTAAGTTGTTTGCAAAGAACAGTCCACTCCGGGTATTCGGACTCTTCTTTTTCTGCATATTTCTCCATCTCCGATAGGGTGTATGACTCCGCTTTTCTGCTGAGTCGAGACCTGCTGTCTTGTCCCTCTTGTCGCCCTTCCTTGTGATGGCGAACAGATTAAGGCGAGTGAACCATAATCTGAACTTAGCCCAGTCTCCATCCCATGGTCCGGGATCGGCAACCTTCTTAGCAGCGGAGGTGAATTGTTCGAGCTTGGTCTCGAAATGTTCTTGGACTTCTTTCCAGGATGCCATGACGAATCTTAAGGATATTGTAGATGAGGCGGGGGAGTTTTCAGATGTGGTGGACAGTGTGGCGAGTGATACCGGTAGTCCGGGATGATCGGACTCGGAGGGGTACTCACGAAGAGACCACGCACTCCGGAGTAAGTCCTAAAAGAAAGCAAAAGGTCAGACGTCACGAGCATCTGCGTATGTTGAATGGGGGAGCCCGGAAAGATGGATTCGATCTTGTCTCTAAGATCTAGCCTGCTGGCACTACAATTTTGGAGGGATGTATTACCCACGTGCGTTACAGGTATCACGTGCACCTGAAACCAATTACGCTTGGTTTAAAGCGTGTGCTGACCCACTATGCACAGGGTAGGGTTTGATATTATTTCCGGCGGAATGGCGGTGTCCTCTCGAATGAGGTCTAAGCCTGTTCAAAGCGAACCGAATTGAGGGTTGTACTAACCCAACACAGCATCTTTAGTCCGAGTTGCTATCTCGGGATTGATCACGCAATCAATGGCTCTTAACTGAGCAAGCAATTCCCTTAACTCTGGGATCCGAGTATATGTGCGACGAGACATGGCGGTGAACAGTGATGATGAAGTCCCGAAGTGTATGGCAGCTTTGACCTAATGATGTAACCAAAGTCCAGTCGGACTGTCGGACTAGCACTAGGGGGCTAACGACCATGCTTGGAAAGTGAAAAGAATGTAGAGGAATGCTAAGGACTTTGGCAATAAGCTCAAGAGGTCAAAGCTGGGTCTACCACTGGCAGATATGACCGACTCGAGTATTTATACAACCGGACTATTCTACATACATGTGGACTACATGAGGTATTACATATATACATTCTAAATGACCACAGGTCTACATAATGATGTAAGGGAGTGAGTTATAATGAAATGATAGTGGGAACGTCATTGTAATGTAGTGACATCGAGGATGAGGGCTGAGGGTAGGTCACCTGACCTTAGTCCAAGTGTCGGTATGTCCGGACTCTAGTCCTGACTGTCGGTGATGCTGGACTGTGGTCGGACTGTGCTTCCAGACTACGATCGGTCAGTCGGTGATGGTGATTTACAACAGTGGTCCGGACTGTGAGTGGTCGGGACTAGACCGGTGATTTACAACAGAAGGGGCCCAAGAGCGGCTGTATATTCCTTGCACATGCTCACATCCCTTCTTCTGCACCTTGTAAGGCTTGCATGCACCTCTCTGGTGTCTTCGTTGTCGCTTGCCATGCCCCCCTTGGCCTTGTTATTGGAAGACCTTTTGCCGGCGTCACAAGGTGCTTTTTGGAAAACTTCTTGGGTTCTTCTGTGTGCTTCTTGCCCTTGGAGTTGGACGGAACCTACCAATTGGGGTTTCTCAGCCCGTCTTCAGTTCAAATAGGGGCTAATCCAATCAGCCACATTGCCTGCACATACAAGAGGCAGCATGAATCAACAACATTGCTGGCGATCACCTAGACGAGCCAGCGAATCAGAGTGCACGTAAGCCACATCAACCTGCAAGACAAATAAAACTCACCAATTGAGAAGTGAGTCAGAGAATTCAAGGCAAGCTTACACTGTGCCACCCACCATTCTATTGACCATATTTTAGCTGCTTCATGGATTACACTGGGATGAACTTGAACAGGACCAGCGATCACATAGTATGAGGACTGCGCTGATTTGATGGCAGAGTATATGGCAAATATTTTATGTTGTATATAAGAAAATTAATAGAATCCAAGCAACTAAAAATCTAAAGTCTTTCTGGGTGAAATAATCCTGGAGCCCATGATGCTGACTATCCTGCCTCTAACAGAGGGCTGAACGACACAGAGGCCCAGAGCCATAATACCACAACCAACAAACCATTGCCTGGTAGCATACAAAATGTCTGAGGCTCATCAACAATAAAAGTTGACTTCCAAATGGCAGTTGGACCACACTCAAAGCATACAGGCGATCGTGTCTGACATCTGGACTTCGATAAAAGTTGACTTCCAAATGGAAGTTGGAAAACACTCAAAGTGTACAGGTGATTGTGTGTGACATCTGGACTTCGCAAGCATCAGATTCTGGACTATATATGGAGGGAATGTGGGGATGTACTTTTGAAGCTCCTATGTTGAAAGGGTAAAAAAAGCAAACATGTTTTCTATTTTACCTCTATTATTGTGTGTACCTCCTGGAACAATGCAGATCCTCATTTCAGCAGTGGAAATGGTTTATTATAACAAATATACTATGTATATACACTCAAACAATATATAAAGCCAGGGGAAAGCAGAAAAATGAAAGGAAAAACATTTGTTAGAGCAGATTTCCAAAATGTATACATGGTAGGAGTAGTGGCTGCATTTGGTGTGCTTGTGGCTGCTTATGTAATCACTGAAGCGGAATTTTTTACCCAGCCACCATGGGAAATGCCACTATCAAGAAAGGGGCTGCATCTAAAGCTGCGAGGATTTCTTCCAAAAAAAGGAAATTCATTATTCCTTTTCAGTATCACCAGAAAGGTTGTAGCCCCTATCTTTGTCATCCCAATAGTGCAACAATCAAATCAATCTAATCTATTTTAGATGAGATATGATCAAAATGGTTGTGAAAAACTGGCAACATGAAGCTTCTAATTGGTTGAAAAGAATGGCTGTACAAATGACAAGTGCTTTCATGTGCTGATGTAATTATTTTTAAAGCAGTTGGCTCCTGTTTTGTCGACACTCCTATCAAAGTCAGCCAAGGATTATGCCCAAAGTCTGACAATTAATGTCATAGATAGGGGGCTTGCTTCCAAATGGGTTATTATGTTGTCATGAAGTTCATCAAGGTGACTGTTGGTAGTTGCCACCTAATTTTGGTCGAAAACTACAATATTGGCTGACTTTAAAAGTGTATGAATGAGACAAGGTCATAAGGATATGAAATCAAGATATGTCAAACAACAAAAACAGTGCAGTAGTGCTAGTAACAATACTAATCACAAACACGGACTAGACAGGACAAATTCAATTCTGAATCAAATTGTTAGATGGATCATTATAGAGCCAGGCTGCCAGAGGGATGGCCTGGGAATGCATGAGGAAACCACCAACAAACAGTCATGATTCGTGAACTCAGTTTTCAATAGCACTGCTGCTACCCACATTTCTGTAACCTTGTGTGGTCAAACAAGTGTTGAGGCTTCCCATTAGTCTCATTGTCATTAAAGTCATTGATGGAGCAGAGCAGCCTAAAGGGCTGCGACAGGATGGGACAGACATTGAGGAGTGCCAGGGGTCCTGGTGGGAGATGCCGAGGAGTACTAGTTTGAGTTTCTCACATGTACCAAGCCTTGTCTTTACTTTAGAGAGCAGACACCCATTTCTCTCATGTTCATCCTGGCTGGTACATCTGGTGACAAGAGTGAAACTCATACTTGTGAACCGAGTTTGGACAGTCTCATTGAATACTTCAGAATCCTTAGAATTGTCTCCTGCCTCTTCTCCTCACATACTTGGTGCCTTTCTAGACAGCACATACTGTGACTGTCGAATATCCACACCCAACACCTTATGAGGACGCTCTACTAGCAGTACTACTATCAATGACAGACCAATCTTTCGAATGGATATATCCACACAATACACTTGTTAGAAATCTTGAATGTTGCCATGGATAGGGGTTTGCCTTAAATACACTAGGTATATCTCGGAGTATATTTATGAATTATTAATATATCACTATTTGATTAGAATTATCTGGTATATATGTCCAAATAACAGATAGAGGTCCACTACATAAAGCATGATGACATAAGCATCTGAAAGCAAATATTGACCAATGCTCATATCGCCGGAGTTTCGCAACTATTTTGATCATATCTCATCCTGATCTGATCTAATTGATTAGATTGTTGCACCATTGGAATCAGAACAACAGGGGTTGGTGACACCAAAAAGGAATAATGAGTTTCCTTTGTGGGAATAATTTTTCACAGCTTTGGATATAGCCCCTTTTTTGATAGCCCCTGTGTTCTGATAAATTACATAAGCAAGAAGCACACTAAATGCAGCCACTAGAGTCTTCTACAACATTTCTATTTAAGGAATCTCACTCCATTGAATTTTTTCCTGCTTTTCCTTGAGTTTATATATGGTATGTTTGTCATAATAAACAATTTCCACTGCTTAAATAAGATACATATATTTCCTTGCATTTTCAACTAGGGAAAAAGTGTACAAGTGTAGCAAAAAGATGTGGCAAAGACTGTTATATAAGCCCATTATTTGTAACTATTTTGACCTCCCACACCATATAAGCAACTCAGGTCAAAGTTGTTGAGGACAAGGACAAAGACAAGGAAGGAGGGTGAGGATTGTTGAAACAATTAGACTTAATTGTTTAGTCATTGGTCTAGAACTTACTTCTAGACTATTCTTTCATTTTCTATGATGACTCATATCTCATTACTTTGCTTATTGATCAGCTTACTGATCATAACTCATTATGATGACATCCACAGTCCATATGACTTGGTGCTTACATATCACATATAGAGTCCTTTATGCTATTGGCTAGACTCTTACAGAATATTCCACCACATTCTATATACCATAACATGTACAAACAAACCATGTAGTATATAAGATGGACCCAGACGACCATTCAATCTAAGGTGTTTTCCACATACTTCTCTCTCATACTATCATCAGCAACCCTCAATATCTTTCAAAGTTACTTCTTAGTGTTCACTCATACATTCCTAGTAAGTTTCTACTGGAGATCTATTCCCTTATTATTCCTCTTTGGTTCTTCTGAACCCCTCGGCTGCGCATAAAGAAGTGTATATCTTCTTTAGGTTATTCGCCCCGCCTTGACCCAGAGTACTTCGTCAGTATACAACACAGAGACTCTATTCCTGTGTTAATGCCTACTCATGTCACGCACTCTGAGCTGAATGCTATGAATCAGAGAATTTCCGCATTAGAACGTTCCCATTGTACTAATACTATCAACAACTCTCTCTTCCTCAAATGTCCTGACTGTCGACAACCTGGTTGCTCTGCTACCACTTGTTATACCTGCGACTTCGTCTTTCCTGCTTTCCTCTATTCAAATCAGCAGTTCTCCACCTACGGTAGAACTCAGGCTAGACGAAATGCAAGGTCTTTCACAGACTTTCGTTGAAACTCCCCTCATCCAAATGCAGGATGTTCTCTCCACCATCCACAACAACCAACCGACTCCTCTTCTGGACCTGATTTCACAGTTCCGAGACCTTCAGCTCCAATAGCTGAATCATATTCCGCAGTGCCTGAAAATCACTGGGATACTGACAATAACGGTTGGTCTACAGGCTCTATACCTTGGGACGGAGCTTCCACCACAGAGTATAGACCTTTATCACCAGTAATTCCACCAGTAGTTCCAACTACTGTTGAGACAGAACAAACTGAAGGACCTGACTACTCGGCAATCCTATCAACTCCTAAAATTGCTAGGACTTTCCGATTTCATCATTCATCCCAATGAGCTCATTCTTATCGAAGAGCCATCTTCAGCATTGTTCCAACCAGGAACATCTTCTTCTATCACTGCCTATGAAGAATCCCACGCTACTCCTATCCTCCCCATTCCCGCTCCTCTTCCTCCAACACCTCCTTCCTCACCCACAAATGGCTCCAATTCTGGAACTTCCCTACAGTCTCGACGAGATTCGTCCCAACCCTTTTCACCTCATCCCACATCTACAAGCCAAAGCGGACATCGTTCAATGGGAAATGCCTCAAACCGACCTAGATGAAGTCACCATCGAGGTACTGCAAGGAATGGTACCATAGCAGAGCACCTTTGAGTACTATATGGTAGACTGGACTGACCCAGCCTACTGGCCAGCTACTGTGAGCTTGCCTGGTGCACTCGCATTCCTTTCAAACCTCATGTAGATTTCACAACTGAATACCAGCACCTCTCTTCCCCGGTTCTCTTCCTTGAACTGGAGCTTCTCTCTCTTACCTGGCTGGCACCAGAGTTCTATGGAAACAGCACTGAGACTTTCCTCTTTCAGGAGGAGAGTTTATACTCATGTCTTACATTGGTCGGTTGGGCTCTCCCAACACAACATTACGAGGACTACCACGTCAAGGCGTCTCTAATCCACTGGCAGGGTTACGAGATGTTCCACGACAATCATTTCCCCACCAACTCTCAACAGTCAGTGGAGCTCCACCATTCTATGGTCTTTCCAAACTTCCTTCCAAAAGAGTTTGAGTCAAAATCAATGGTAGGAAGATTTGCTTGGGGAGAAGTCCCACTATACAGGAATGGAATGCGGAATTTGATCATAAACAGCGTCAGAAGTTCTTGGAGGATCCAAAGAACACTTCTTTCTTAATTCAAGTATCTCTTCTTATTGATCCTTCCACTAGAGACTGGATGTATGATTGCTTACACCAGATTGAACTTCACAGGAAACTACGATTAGATCCTGACCTTAATCAATTCCGCACAGACATTTACCAGGATATCAATTACGTATCTGGGACATTACATGATGTCTTACCTTTCGATAGAGCAACTCCGGGACCTCCACAGCAACCTCAGTGGAGATCTAGCAGGGGTACAGGCACCTCATCGAGGACGTGTCTTTACATTCACTGCGGAAACGGAAAAATAATCCGTGGGGAGTAGGTTACGATTAACGGCGAAATGACAAACAAATCAGACTTGGACTGACGTGTGTAAGAATTGTGATTAGATTTTGAAGTGTTGAGTAAATCCTTGGTAAATCAGACTCGCAATAGACAAAGGACCGGACCTCGTTTTAATCGTCCTCCAGCTCTAAGAAGTAATTCCCAAGTTGGAATGGATCGCATTTCCCATTTGAATACATTGCGAATCCGTTCCCGAACGACTAAGAACAGATGATCTTTTACTACGTGTAGGAAGGAGATCCCTGCATCCTGCCACTTCCAAAATGCGTCCCCAGCAACCGGAACCCACCCTGCTCCTCTTCTCCTCGCACCTCCATGTATACACCCCATGGTCCTCAACCACAGAGACGTCCCGGAGGTGTTCCGGTTGGACCGCACCCGATAGGAAACGATGGTCATAGTGAGCGTAGTGTTTTAAGGTCCGGTCACAGGACCGGCAAAAGACCGAGGACTGGACCGGACTGGACCACTTGCAACCGACCCAGTCGGTCTCGGTCTCGACCAATTTTAGCTCAGCACCGGTCCCGGTCTTTGGCATTTGAGCATTTACAAAGGACCAGTCAAGACCGGTCAAGACCGGTCTTTTCGAAGGACCAATCACTGAAGACTACATCACGAACATCTAACTAATTACCACTCAGCGACGACCTCAACCCCTACTCTATCAGGCTCGTCAGCCTTTGCCATCTCTTCATCACGTTCAAACAACTCTGTGTACTCCTGAATCAAAACCTCTTCAGCCTCTTCCATATTGCTGCTTGCACGGTCAACAACTGAGTCACGCCAAGCGTGCTTCAAGACTTGAAGCTCTTCGAATCGAGTCGCTCCTATACGTGAACGCCGGTCAGTGGCAATCTCGGCACCTGCCGAGAACAGTCGCTCGCAGGGGACCGACGAAGCTGGGATTGCGCAGATGTCGCGGGCCATTCTTGCAAGAGTGGGGTATAAAACAGCATTTTTCTGGAATATATTTAGTGTATACAGTTACGGGCAAATGTTCACAATGAATCCACTTACCGACCACCAGGAAATAACATCCATGTTCTTCGAAACATTTGGTGAGAGCTCGGTGAGGTAGCGGCGCAACTCGGCCGACCATCCCATGCTGCTTGAGGTATGGTTGGCTTGTTCGACAAGCAAGCGGCGGTGGCGATCGAATTCGGACTCCAGTGTTTCGTCGTGCCTTGCCACGGCAGGCCGAACTGTTTGTGTATTCACGGGCGGCCGTAACACTGCCGTTGCTTCGGCCTCGGCGTCATTCCAGTAGTCTTGCATGGCACCTTCGACGACCTGCAACGCTTCGTCGTACCAATTTTTTGCGTGGCGGTTACCAGAAGCAATCTCGTCGGCCTGTTCTTCAGCTCCACCCCACGCCATCTTGATATAATCTAGCTTGTAGTAAGGGTGAAGGACTATCAATTAATGAGTAAGAATAAGAACGAATAAAGAAATAGACGATACTTACCGAGAGCGAGAGTATACACGGGCTTGTCGTCTAGGCGATTATAGTACTTCTTGATCTTGTCGAGGCCATCTTGTATTGCGTTGCGGTATTGCCCGTATTTGGGATTCTCTTGCTTGGTCTCCCATGCCGTCTGAAGCTCTTCGAGGGCGGGAATGGCTTGCCAGAGTGTTGCACGGCGTTCATCGGAGAAAAGCTGCTGAATGTTGTTCGCGTCCTGGGAAATTTGGTTAGTGTGACTCATCATGACTCAGCGTGACTCACGGAGATTACCGCCCGCATGTCCTGGACACGTTCCCAATCAGATGGTCGGAGGGAAAACGCACTCCACGAGATGTGTTCTCGAGCACGGCCGTCACGTCGGATGGTTGTGATTGGACCATACAACTCGTCGGCCGAGTTGACAAAAAGATTGATGGCCTACAAAAAGGAGATCGAGTGTTAGTTATATAAATAAATAGTCGTTTGAGAAATGGACGTACCTGTCGAAGCATATAGGACCTAGCTAACATTCGTTCAGCAGTTCCCCACCTAACGTTGCTGTGGAGCGGGATGGAGAGGGCAGGATCGATGCCGCACTTCTTTTGAAGTGTTTCAAAATACTCGATCCGCTGACCTGAGCATTGAATCTAAATAAGCGTAACTTAGACGTTGTTCAACCATGTTTAATGATACTACATACCTTGATTGCGAGTGTTCGGATCGTAGCAATGACATCCAGCGCGTCTTCAAGGATGCGGTTGTCCGGAAGGCTCGGGTCGAACTCCCAAATGGAAGTGGTCGTCTCGACAGCTGCGATCTTTGTGATGTTAGCCATTACGGCGGTGATCGCGAGGTTCACGATGTGAGCGAGGCACGGTAAGCGGTGTTGGTTTGGGTCAAACGTGAAGACCTGGCGTGAATGGAGGAGCGACTCGATGGTATCACAGGCGGTGTCGTTGTTGCTAGTGTTGTCGGCGGTGATGCAAAACAGCTAGATATAAAGTCGTTAGTCGACCGGCATATTAGATGAAAGAAACATAGTACCTTTGATGATGCAGGCGCTATGACTCCAGCCCGCTCAGCAAGTCCAACGAAGTACCGACCCAAATTGTCTCCAGTATGAGCACCAGAGATCCCTCGGAACGCGATTACTTCTGTCTTGAGGGTCCATTTTTTGGACTTCTCGTCAGTATGAATCCAATGAGCAGTGATCCCGATAAACGCAGCTCGTGTTTGGTCAACAGACCAGAGGTCCGTGGTTGTCGAGATTTTGCCAGAGTGGGGAGACTAACAATTCATCGTGAAAAATTGCAGCCGATGAACAAATAGAACAGTAGTATCATACCTGGATCTCGACCTTCAGGTTCTTGAGGAAGTCGATGAATGCACTGTTATGGATGAAGGTGCAGACATCATGAGTCGAAGGTAAGTCCAATTTGGTAGCACTGGGTCGCATTGCCACTAAGCAATTTCTGAATGTAGCCTTGTTTGCTACAGCGAGCGACTAATCACCGAACCGAGTTAGTAAGTCAATTACACTTTTACTAGTTCCACGTCATCAAACCTACCTGGTCATCGCACACAATAAACTCGGCCACCACCTTCAATATTCCCTCTCTCGAGAATGCTCGAGGGCCAGGAACCTTTGCAAAAACACCATCCAACGTCACTTGCTTCTCTTTCTCTTTCTTTTTCCTCTCGGCGACCAGCTCTCGCGGCATCGCATGGTGGTTCTCTACGATATCTTGCTCAGCACATTGCTGTGTATACACCTCATAGTGTCCTCGAATGTGCTGGCGGCATGAGGAATTCCCACCAAGGTGAAACACTTTCCTCTTTCCTTGCTTCTGAAGAAACTCTTTGTCTTCCCTGCACCAAAGTAAGTGATTTTTTCGAAATGGTAACTTGAATTACGCTTACTTGCAGAGCAAGCACCATCGTCCCTTCAACACCTCGACCACTCCATCCTTAGCAACGAACTTGACAGCAATACGGTCCGAAAATATGGTGAGCAGATCCTTGGTATCGTGTTTCTTGATCCTCCTGGCCGGGTCCACCTCTGCTTGGTGATCGGTATTTAGGTCACCTTCCGTGTCCTGTGCTAAAGTTTAGTACAATGTGGCTAGGACTCGACGACCAACAACTCACAGTACCTGTCACGGACGGCACCAACCTCCGACGCTCAGACGTTTCCAGCTCGGCACGGTCCACCTCCTCCAGCTCCTCCAGCTCCTCCAGCTCCTCCACCTCCTCCATTTCGGTTTCGGGGAGCGCTTCAAGTTCTTCCATGGATGTTGTACTCGTACGGCGCGGACGTTTTCGCTTGCGGGAGTGATGCGAAGTCGTGGTGGTGCGCTCATTCCTAGTAGGTTCTTCATCTTCACTACTGGCAGCACTCTCACCCTCCTTTCCTGTCGAGGTTGCCTTCTGTTTTCCTTTTGGACGTGCTTTGGGCTTAGGTTTTGACTTGAGCAGTGGACGCTGAGGGCGAGGGCGAGGGCGAGGGCGGGAGTCGAGTTCGGTTTCATCCTGTACGTCTCGAGCTTTTTCTGTAGCAACACGTTGTCGATGCGATCTCCGAGACTGAGGTGCAGACATTGGCAGAGTGAGACAAGTGAAATAAATGAGGGCCCAACAGTATTTATGTGAGACGAGTGGAATAAATGAGGGCCCTACAGTATTTATATAAGATAAATGTATGTACACGAGGACTCCTTGTGGCCGGAATCAATAAAACCGGTCGCAACTGGTCGCAACCGAGTGCGCAACCGATACGGACT
>JBBPPY010000847.1:0-15673 GCA_038092195.1 Leccinum barrowsii | reverse complement strand
ATCCCGTTGATCTTCTGCTGACAGTGGAGCTTGATCATCCGTCTCTTGGGTTTTTATCATCAGCCTCTGATCGCATTGTTGCGACGAAAGAGGAGGTGCTCGCACTCCGCTCTCGTTTCGAAGCCGAGCTTGCGCGACAAGCTGCGAGAGTTGCTAAAGCTGCCGCGGAAGCAAACCAGGCAGCACTCGTTGCCAGCAGAGCATCTCGGACGAAACGGTCAGGAAAAATACAGGCCCCGCTGCTGAGTGGCGACCAATCAGCGGACCCTTCGGAATTGTCCCCATCAGGCAAAGCTCGCGGGAGCAAGAAGAAAAAGCGTAACGCGCTCGCGATTGCGTCAAATCCGCACCACCGTAACAATTACGTCTCTTCTCGCCTTTCCTCTTCTGGGCAGGTCAACTCAGCTCAGGCCACCCTAAACGCACAAAACTCGGTAGGGCCGCAGCCTGCTCGGTTCCTTTCCGCAGAGCTCCCCTCTCGTCGGCACAAAAAGGAGATTAGGACGCCCAAAGCGCAGATCGTCAAACCTGCGGAGGAGTGGATCTGTCCGCGGTGCGAGTACTCGCTGTTTTATGGTGACGGGTTGGAGTATCGCCGCGCGATTCGGGACCGAAAGCAGATTCTTCGCCGGCGGAGGCGAGCGCAGGAGCGTGCTGCGGGTGGACTTTGCGCCACGAAGGGCAGTGGGAGGCCAAATTCGGAGGGAGACTCGGAGGAGGATGACGACGACGAGTATGAGGACGACGAGCTGGCTGTCTCTGGGGTGGGCAGGACGGGAGAGAAGAGGACGAAGGGGCAGAGTTACTTACAATCTGGATAACGTTTTACTAATCGCACGACCGGTCGCTCGTTTCGATATGAAGGAGTCGCAATTGTCATTATCATATTGACATCTCTAATAGACAGACATTTGGATACATAACGAGTTTGTTCATTCTCTCACAACTGATAATTAACTTCTGTCGGACGGGCTGGGTGCAGTGCGGCCTCCTCGCGAGTTCTAAAAGGGGTTTCAAGTCGATCAGACGGACCTGTGGAATTGTCGTGAACTCGCATCGAATCGACGAAATGAAAACTTTCCCTTCTCGAACGGGTCAACTACAAGCAGCGATCGAAAATATTCAGGCAATCAGCCTCCGACGTCCCTCGCTGCCAACCAGCACTTGCCAAGTTACTCTTAGCCGTTGACAACTGACAGCGGAATCAAATACTTATAGCCTGAGTCTGTGTTCACGCACCTCAGCTCGTTCGCGGCTCTTTTCGCTGATCTTTGATGCGCTTTTCACTTAAACCAACAGCCTCTTGACCAGCAGCACTGCGGAGGCTCCCTAGTTGTGTCGTAAAAATGTGAGCGTCTGCTCGTTCTCCCATCTGACACACCCCCCGTTCCGCCTTCGGACGCTCACCTTTCGCAGCCATATCGGCCGCGAGGAGCGGCACCGCTCCCTGCCCAGTTCATCGTTGCGTGGTGTCAAAGCTAATCATGAACGCCCTTCAATGCTGATCTCATCTCTCACTCATCCTTCATTTCGGATTTATAGCTAGCCTCGTGTCAAGCATACCAACATCTCCTATCACGGGCTCGCCGTTCCGAGTTTGCACACACTCGCCTTGTCCCTGCGATATCACCTCCCCCATAAAAGCGCGCTCGGCCACCGTGTCTCCAATAACGACAATTCCACCCCACCCTTTCCTACTATGTATCATCAGCAGCAGACCGGTTCTTCCTACGACTATCAGACATACCCCAATGCCTCGTTCGAGCACACGACACCCCCTGCCCAACCCCCGGCGCGGGCGGTGCGCTCAAACACGTCTCAGACACAGTCCCCGCAACAACAGCCGAACATGTATGCATCCTCCGCCGCCTACCCCCCATCGGCTCCGTACAACATATCTTCCGCCCATTCCCAGCAGCAATGGCAACCTCCAGACACATGGGCGTCTCAGCAATACTCACAGCCTTTCACTTCCCAGTCGATGCAGGCGTCGGAGATGACATATACATCCACCGCTGCCCCCCGGCCTGACGCACCACCCCCCATCTCCACCCCAGATGCGCGTGGTTTCCCCCCAAACAACCTGCCGCCACCCCACGAACCACGGAGGCAGGAGAGCGGGTATTCGCAACCGCTTCCCCCCTCTTCGCACAACTCATCTCCGCCGCGGACGAGACGGAGGGAAAAAGACTCACCAGCGATTGCCCCCGCTGCCGCCACAGGAGCTGGTCCGGATTTCGCCAAGGTAATCACGAGTTTGACACTCTCAGGGCTCGCCACTTCATTTTTTGCCCTCCCCTTTTCCTTCCTTAGATGCAGGACTCTTATCGACTCATCATGGATAACGCCAACGGTATGCTGGCGCCGGGTGGCGCGTTCACCGCCTCACGGTTACCGCCGGTTGAGAGTATAGAGCGCATGTTGCAGTCCGCGAACTACGGCGTGCAAGTGCTCCAATCCGCGATCTCGCAGTCAAACCCCGATGTTCGCCCTGTGACAGGCGTTGCCGACAAGGATGCGCCAGCCTCAAAACGACAGGTAAAGTAGTGCCGCGGATGCATTCTTGTCAACCTATCGGATGGTGCTAATCAACGTTTTTAATTTTCGTTTTTTTACATATTTTCTGCTTTATCTTCGTTTTTCCCTTTTTCGCTTGGCGTACAGAAGGGAGACGAACATACACAAGACGGTCAAACATGTCTCGGATGCAACGCGACATCAACGCCTGAATGGCGTCGTGGGCCACTCGGTAAGCCCTTACTCTGGGTCGTCTTATCCCCGGTCGACATGTGCGCTGATGCGGATAACTAAAGGCCCAAGAACGCTTTGCAACGCATGTGGCCTCGTGTATGCCAAACTTGTACGTCACACACTAGAGATCTTCACATGAACTTGTTGCACTGCCTGACGTCTGCCTCCTTTTTTGCTGTTTTCGTAGTTGAAAAAGAGGGCGCGAGGAGAAGCACGATCGCGCACCGGCGATATTGTTGGTCAGAGTTCGCAGCATACCTTGGATGAACCGAGTGCGCTCTCCAGCGGGGGGAGCGAAGACGAAGACTCGTATGGGTCTCAGGATCGTAGGAGCGACTTTGGAGACCATGGGAGGAGGGGTTAGAGGATGAAAAAAAGGACTTTGGTCTTTCGTAATCTTGGTCAGCAGGCTCCTGCCTTCTTCTCATGTCGCCCGGATGGAAGCTGGCCCCGGACGGTGATTATGGACTCTGTTTTTTGTAATGTGCACCGCAGGAGAGGAGGTGTTGGGTTTAACTTTAAAATGCTACACCGATCTGGTTGAATGCACATATAGAGAGCGTGTTCCGGTGGCGAACTGCGAACTGATTGATCAAAAGCTGGCGCGAGAAAAAAAAGTATTCTCTGCTAGTAACGATTGGGAATTTCACGACAAAACCAGGCCCTTTTTTCAAAGCTTATCGGAGCGATCTCCGGCAAGGATCAGGCACTTTAGGACAACGCCAAGTTCCGAAGATAATTAGCCGGGTGGCTTTACTAAAGTGATATCAGAAATCTAACCTTGAAGACATGACACATGATCGTACGTAACCCATTCAGTTTTGGGCAAGGCAAAGAAACCCTATCACTGCCTCGTTACTTGCGTGTCTTTCATAGACCGGGGGGGCGGGCGACTAGTCCCGAACAGGCATGTGCTAAGGAAGTGTGATGGTCCTCAGGGCGCGATTGGGGAATAGTTCGTCGCTAGGCGCCAGGTGGAACAAAGTTAAGTTAGTCGCGAACGATGCCGCATGCAGGGGCAGGCCTTCAGGACGTCATAACCCTGAATCTTTTTAGTTAAACGCTCAAACGAGCAAGGGGTCCGAGGGATTATTTTTCCCCCTCGATTTTGCTATGTTTTCTCTTTCTCTTTTCGTCTCCTTTTTTTTCTCCCCTGGACCGGAAGACGCACACTAGTGAACCTGGCATGGGTGGAGCCGAATGAGTCGGCTAACAGATAACGCACGAAAATATGATCATCAAAAACGATCCTCGTTGCACGTCGGTTTTCGCCGCCGCTGTGCATGATGGGCCCTTCAGCAACCTGGGAGAGGCGCGGAACGCGACACGCGCGAGCGGCGCGTTTTCCCTCCATTTCGTTCCGCTATAGCAATGATGACGATGGTGGCGCTGTAGACGCTGTTCAGTCGGTTCACACAAGGCAACTCATAAAGTGCGTTTGGCACACACACACACGCACCTTTTGGCAATAGCGTTTTAACCTGGTCGAGAAGAGGTGAGGCGTGTTGCGCGCAACAAGCGAGAGTGCGGCGATGGACACGTATTGGGCCTTTTGGCCTGCCAGTGTGGCCCATCAAGTTTATGAACGCCGTGGCGTACACAAGGCCCGCAAACCGCTAGCGCGAGCCACCCGGCAGGACGGCATCCCATCAAGGTGGAGCTCGATCCTCCTCCTTTGTCGGCCAACCGCCGCATCTTGCACATGAACAAGTATGTCCCGTGAACGACCTTCTGGAAGTCCGTGTATCCAGGCAGTTCAATATCCGATCAGTCGAGATTCTAGCGCTCCCACTGGCAAATTGGAAACCGGCGAAACAACAACACTGCCATCCTCTTCGAGCAGTTCGCTACCGTACGCCGAGAAAACTGGGATTGGAGGGGGGTCCAGTGCGGTTGACATGGGATTGGTTGCCTTTTTTTTTTTGTTCTTCTCTTCCTTTTCCTTCTTTTGGAACCTAAAACGAAAATGGATTGCATCGTGCCATATGGGATGACATGGGCGGACGCATGTGTCAGGTTCTAGACTGCCCATACCAGCGGGAAGAAAAAAAAAGTTAGTTGCCTATCTCTGGAGTGCGTAAAGGGCTCCAGGCCCTAATTGTGAGTGACCGTGAAGAGGGGGAGTGGTTGACGTGCTGAGGCTGTCCTAGGAGAATGAAAAATCGTGCCGACCATCCAGTCCGTGCCGCGGACCGTCGAAATGAAGTGCGTGTTACCTTCTGGGTTGCCTGGGGACGTATGAAGTTCGACTTGCACTCGATTTCCGCCCATCCTTGGAATTTCCACGTTACGTTACGATTTCTTTTGAGTGCCCCCCTCTTCTTTCGACCGGGACGAAATTTCCTGTCGAGGCTAAATCCGTGACAGATCTGGATGGGGACTTCGCGATAAGTTGGATGCGTGCAGGGCGTCGGCAACGGGTTTTCGTAAGAGACCGTAAAATCACAAGCCCCTTGTCACGGTATCATGAGGGCCGTTGTCAACATGTTCATGGGAAGTTCGTCGAAGGACTGGCCTGGAGTCGCCGGGTCTTGCCTGACAGGAGCTCTCGGCTAGACTCTAACGGTTCGAATTATGATGCCGCTCAACGAGCAAGCAACGTTGATTGGTCAATGCGGGTACGCTGCACGACGTCGCCTACCCACCAAGGTGGTCGAAGCGGTCGTTCAATTGTTATGCCCACTTTCTGACAATTCGGAAGCAAACCTTGTTGTGACCCAGGCTGCCAGTCAGTCATTTGGATGGATTCCATGGCAGCGCTGCGGTTGATTTAACATATGCAAGTAGGTGGTACTAGGCGCCGCGGTTTACCCACTTCCACGTTGCTTGGTGACAACGGTGGTATGAACTACGGAGGAATAACACCGGCCTGGAGTCACCGACCGGTCATTGAAGTCGATGGCTTCTCAGCATAAACTTTAATGGGCGCAGATAATTAAGATCCAACACTCAACCATTTTTGGTATACCCGTTTGGCAGGTTCACGCCCAGAAAAAGACGTAGTTCGCGGTTCAGGCCGAGTCACTTGTGTGGCAATCGCTGGCAGTCACCCGATGTGGTAACACCGTACGTAGCCGCTATTTGTCGGCATAGAAAAAAAAACTTTCTTGAGAATTGCTGTACCGTATCCCTTGCGTTGTTGACTCACTTATGGGGCGTTGTCCCCAATGGACATCGTCATTGCCAACGCGCACGTTGCACGTAGAAGGATGGTGGCAATGCGTACTATGCCATTTATGATCGCAGGACCGTAAAAGGTGCCCTCACGATCGATCATCGGATCCTGAATTGTCGTGATAAGGAGAAGTCAATTAGATTGAAGGCATGTACTCGATGTATATCTAAACTTCTTCAATCTTATTGTCTTCGTCATCGGAATCTTCGTGCCCCTCCACTGGCGTGCTTGTGGAGTCTATTTGATCGCCGACAGTTTCGGGTCCCTCTGAGCCCTTGATAAGTTGCACCAATCGTTCAATGTGTTCAGACACCTTGCTCATGCACCGTTCAGGAATCGTCCGACTGTATCAAAGATCATGGCGCACCTTTTCAGCAGTTTCTTCGAAATGAACTGCGCGGATGATTTCATATACACCATGATCTCGCAAGAAATTGCGACCCCAACGTGTCGTGCACAACAAGAGCAGCGTTTCGACGTGAATTAAGCGCAGGGCTGAATCAGGTTCCCTTTTTTTGGTAGGAGGCAGGAACTGCAACGCAGAGGGCAGCTTGTCTTGTTCCTAAGAGTACCCGGTGAGGAGGAATAGTTTGCACCTACGGGGCGCGAAATCTCACCTCTAAGTCGAGTTCTTCTGGACCAGCTAGAGGGAGAAGAATGTATGGCAGTGCATCCATTCCTGGTGCGACTGTGGTGGACGGTGGCACACCGACTACATCCGTATCAGGCGACAATAGGGCCTGGTGTGCGGATGCCAAAAAAGCACAGTTCCTTGTGATTACGACAACATGTTAGTGATATCAAGGGTCCATGGTCGAACTCACTTTATCGTAGAAGCCACACCACCTCTTCGGATGGTATCATTGTGTTCAGTGAATGGCACGATTTTGGAAAGTGGGTATTCCAGTGCACTCTCAGACTTCATTACATCGCCGGGTCTCGGAGTTAAAAAGAAAAGCCTCCCAGAAGGCAACTGAAAATAAGGGTGGCCTATATGAGAGTGCCACACTATTAAATTAATCACTTACTGAGCTGACATTAGCAAATACGCTAGATAGAAAATGAAGATCTCCCTTTCGCTTTCGCTCGGAATTGGGGCTAGAATTTGCTGCTTGGGCAAAAGCTTCTACGAGCAGTGGCAATGCATGGACTTGCTGTGGGTCTACGGAAGGGTATGGCAGAGGAGCTGAGCACGTGCCCGACCTTGACTGTATTGGATAGTGGGAGGTAGCTGAGATCAAGGGGATGACCTGTATCTCTAAAGATAGCAGAGCAGCACATGCCGAAGATGAGCTAGTGAGATTTGATAAAAGCATCGATGCAAGATCTGCGAGAATTGCGTCCGGATTCTGACAAGAACGATTAGATCTGCGGAATGAAGGAAGGGGGAGTGACGTACCAAGATGTATGATACCAGGAATACGAGAAACGTGGGCTCTGTTAGGAATGGTACGAGAAGTGGTGAATCCGAGAGATTCACGAGTGCACGAAAAGCATCGTGCGCGACTGCCTGTTGCTGGGGTCATGCGAGTGATCCAACCAGGACATGGATGTTCAAACCAGCTGATCTCGACAAAGTAACTTCAAATCTCGGATGACATCCGTCTCTTTAGGGGCCTGCAACCCGGCTCCTTGGAGTCCTTGAAAGAAGATACTCCGATATGGGGATCCTTTCGGAGTCTGGCCAAGAAGGTTAGACAGTGCTATCTGGCGCACTGAAGGGTTCTTGTCCCTCAAGAATGGTAGCAACTGTAATTAACATAAGTCCTGAGCGCTCTTGTTAGTGTTGGTACTGGCCTCCTTGAGTTGGTCCTGCATTGTAGTAGTTTCTGATGATCTCATTATTTTCCCACGGGTGTTTAACGCTCTGCTTAGATAATCCACTACCTTCCGGTGAATCGTCTTTGTTAATTAACGCGTCCATCTCTTCATCCTCGACCTCCTTTAAGAACGCGTTGGGTATCCAGCACGGTTGTCTCTCCTTTACTCACCGTTCACGACGACGACGACGACGACTTGAACGCCGACATGACGGGCTACAACATTACGCGCTCAGCGGAAGAGCTATTGGACAAGTATGAGGCCGACCCGCCGTCTTTCTCCATCCACCTCTACCCGGAATACTGGACGCTTAACAGTGGCTCAAAGTTTCTGTACAACAACCCCGTCGCGGTACGCACATACGCCACTCCCTATTTCCTCCCACTCACCGTTCCGCTCTAGTCTTTGTTGGATGATGTACGAGCACACCGTATACCAGTGGATTATCTTGAACTGTTTGACTCTACCGGTGTGCCTTTCTATGATGGTACGTCATATCATGTCATGATCTTCCCCGGATGACTTGATTTCTTGTCCATAGGTTGCATGATAGTCGAGCTTCTCGACTACCGTCCCAAAAGAACAAAGGACCCGCCACTCGAGAAGCCAGAGAAGAGTCGTGTCACCCTGCATCCCAACGATGAAACCCTTTGGGCCGACCTATGTCTTATGAATCAACGTACCGGCTTCAAACTCACGGATCCCCAGGTACTCGAAGTAGAGGCGCAAATATTGGTATGCGTCATCCTTTCCACTCGTAGCAGAGCTGACTTGTTCCTCTAGTTGCACACATCACCTCCTCTTTGCCTGGATCCCGACCCGCATCTCACTCGCATTGCCAATCACACACTCAGAGTATCCACACCATCTATTCCTGTATCCTTGAAGCGGAAGATTGCTGCGATTACCCAAGAAGAGGACGAATCGGAGAAGGCGAGACGCACCAAGATTATGCAATTCATGAACCCAAGATCGAATCGCTCTCACGTGCCAAGGTATGTCGTTTATCAGATATTCTTCCGTAACCTGACCGATCATCCGGCGCCAGCTACAATATATTGGAGGTTATGAAACGGTTGAGAGAGCAACGCCAGGCAGAGGCTCAAGCGATGCTTGCAAAGGCAATTGCGAACCCACCTACTCGTTCAACCCCCGTACCTACCCCTCAACCTCTACCACCCGTTGTCCAACCGTCACAAACCACCTCCCAACCACCTACTCCTGCTTCACAGCCTCCGACTAATACACCGAAGCTGAGGTCAGTCAAGAAGGAACCGGTGACCAGTCCATACCCAAATACGCCCGAGAACCCACGATCAACCGCGACTCCCGCTCCTCATCCTGTTGTCAACCAGCTTCAGACTCAGACCCCCATGAGATCACCTCCCGTACACACCCGCTCGCCCGCTCCACCGAGTGCATCATATCAACACTCCGTCGGTACACCAATGACCGTCAGTTCACCTGCACAGCGTGGCTACACCCAATCTCCTCGTCCACCCTCCTCACAATCACATGCTCGATCGTCCCCTCTGGCTGCAGGCTCGCAGCTTCCTCCGTCTGACCCTCGTGTAAATCCTGGTGGAGTCCACTTTATTCAGGTCGCACCTAGTACCGCTCAGTCCAAACCCCCTACACCACAACTCGGTTATCCAACTCCAACTCCTCTACCACCCCAGCAAACGCCTCCACAAGTCCAGCCCCCACAACCTCCACAACCTCCACAACCTCCTGCACCGACTCCTCAGACTCAAGCTCTTCATCAAGCCAACATGCAGTACTATGCAATGCAACTACAGAGGATGACCCAGGTTGCCGCCCAAGCGCAGGCTCAGGCTCAGGTTCAAGCTCAAGGTCAGATTCAAGTTCAATCCCAGGTCCAAGGTCAGGGTCAGTTTTCAGCACAAATGAGCCAAGCCCCTCCGCATCCTGCCATACCGGCCCAATACAATTTCGCTCAGTTCCCGGGCCGGCCCATGACTGCACAAGGAAACCCACACCCACAGGTGGCGACGCACATCCCCCAGAATCAACAGCAGAACATGGGCGCTCAGGGTCAAGCGATGGACGGCCAGCAGCAAATGATGGCACAATATGCCATGTATACCTATCCCGTTCCCTATATGGCAGCTGGTGGAAGGGTGCCGGCTCAGTACGCTGCCGCTTGGGCAGCTGGGTTGGGGCGCGTGGTCAACGGACAAACGCCGGGGATGCAACCTGGACACCCGCAGATGCCAATGGCTCAAGGCAAGGCCACACAAGCTGGCGTGCAGGGTCGATGAGATAGCTAGTGTATTGACTTTTATATTGCTTTATACCTTTGGGTTACTGTATTTTGTAGCTCGGATTGTCGGATGTTTTGTAATGAATCTAATGATCGCTGATCGGCCGAGATAAGCAACTTGGCTAGATCATGAAAATTTCGATGAGAGTTCTCTTGATCAGTGACCACACCAACCATGTCCGAGCCTATTGGTAGTACCGTCTCGTTCGCATCCTAGATCTGAACGCTGACGTCCTTGACAGCGCTACTGTCCGTCTATGACAAGACTGGACTGATCAGGCTCGCAGAGGGCCTCAGTGCCGCAGGCGTCCAGCTACTCGGGTCGGGAGGCACCGCGAAAAAGATCAGAGAGTCCAACATCAAAATAGAGTACGTCCCTTTTTCGCTCCCATCGACCTCCTTTGCTAAAATTACATGCTTTAGAGACGTCTCGAGCATCACCAAGGCACCCGAGATGCTCGGCGGACGCGTCAAGACACTCCATCCTGCCGTCCACGGAGGTAACCACCATTCCCCGTACTCTCCCGGTCAAACGATATCTGAGATTCTGTAGGTATTCTCGCACGCTCGATCCCATCCGACGAGAAAGACCTCGCCGAACAAGCCATCTCCAAGATCGACATCGTCGTCTGCAACCTCTACCCCTTCACGTCCACCATTTCCAAGCCGGGCTGCACCCTCGCAGACGCAGTCGAGGAGATCGACATTGGCGGGGTCACCCTCCTCCGCGCGGCAGCTAAGAACCACGCTCGCGTGTGCGTGCTCTCCGACCCGGCTGACTACGACGCGTTCCTGGACGCGTGGAAGGCGGGCGCGGGTGATGTCGGCCAGGCGCTGCGTGACCGCCTCGCGCTCAAGGCGTTCGAGATGACAGCGAGGTACGACGACGCGATCAGCGCGTACTTTAGGGAGCAGTATGCGTCGTCGCCCGAGAGCCCGCCAGTACAGAGGCTCGTGTTGCGGTACGGCGCCAATCCGCATCAGAAACCGGCTCAGGCGTTCGTGAAGGAGGGCGAGTTGCCTTTCAAAGGTACGTGCGTGCGTGCGTATCGTGTCGTGCGACGTCTCACGTTTCCTCGATGCTAGTGTTGTGTGGATCGCCGGGGTACATCAATCTCCTCGACGCGCTCAACTCGTATGCGTTGGTCAAGGAACTCCAGGAAGCGTTGAACCTCCCAGCAGCTGCTTCGTTCAAGCACGTTTCTCCCGCTGGCGCTGCAGTAGGTATTGAACTGGATGAGGTCGAGAAACAAGTCTACGGAGTCGATGACCTCAAAGAGCCTCTTACGCCGCTTGCTTGTGCATACGCCCGTGCGCGAGGTTAGTCTCAGCTCTGATGGAAATCAGGTCGGTGCGGGTTCGACTGACGTGACCCAGGTGCGGATCGGATGTCCTCGTTTGGCGATTTCATCGCATTGTCTGCGCCATGCGACCTCGCTACTGCAAAGATCATATCGAGAGAAGTGTCCGATGGCGTGATCGCCCCGGGATACGAACCCAATGCCCTCGATGTGCTGAAGAAGAAGAAGGCGGGCAAGTATTGCGTCCTTCAGGTGACCTCGTTTCTTCGTTCTCGGCAAGCATCTTTCATTGATCCCACGCGGGCACAGATGGACCCCGCTTATTCCCCTTCTGAGATCGAGACGCGTCAAGTGTATGGCATCAGCCTACAACAACGCAGAAACGACACCAAAATTGACGCGACGCTCTTTTCCAACATCGTTGGCGAAAACAAGGAGGCAAGTTCATCCCACCCCCTGTCCCGCACGCAGTTTACCAACGACGACCCACAGCTGCCCGCTCAAGCGTTGACGGACCTGCTGGTCGCAACGCTCGCGCTCAAGTACACACAGTCGAACAGCGTAGCATACGCCAAGAACGGAGCAATCATCGGACTCGGTGCGGGTCAGCAGTCGCGGATCCACTGCACCCGACTCGCGGGCGGAAAAGCTGACCTGTGGTGGCTGCGGCACCACCCTCGCGTGCTCGCGCTGCCGTTCAAAAAGGGCGTGAAGCGCGCCGAAAAGGCAAACGCGATCGATTTGTTCGTGAGCGGGGAGGTGCTCGAAGGCGGGGAGCGGGCGCAGTGGGAGGGGCAGTTCGTGGAGGTTCCTGGGGCGTTGAGCGAAGAGGAAGTGAAGGAGTGGGCGGCGAGGTTGGATGGGGTGGCGTGTTCGAGCGATGCGTTCTTCCCGTTTGCGGACAATGTGCATCGGGCGAGGAAGAGCGGGGTGAGGTACCTCGCTGCGCCGAGTGGGAGCGTGATGGACGCCGAGTGTATCAAGGCGGCGGACGAGCACGGGATAGTGTTCTGTCACACGTCTCTCAGGTTATTCCACCACTGACCGAGCGTGGTGGAGGGATAGAAAAAGGAGGTACGAAGATGTGTTTATGATTGTATTTGTCGTTCTAGCTTGCTTTGCTCTTGCTCAGGAATTCATTGAAAGTCTACCCTCATGCCCTATGGGCCTCATTGCGATCTCTACTATCCCAGCCTCTTACATAGTAATAGGTTTACAGGCGTTCCAAGAAGAACTCGACCGTCGCCTTGAACGCACCCTCCTTTCCAGCCTTGACATTCGGGTCCGAGAGGTCCCCACGGACGGCAAAGCCGTGCTCGCAGCCCTCAAAGTACTCCCGTCTGTACAGCTCCGAGCTCGTGGATCCTCCACCGAGGATCTTGTCCGCCAAGGCCTGGGCCTCCTTCGGGAACATCGAGTCAACCGGGCAAGAGTTGATCAAAAGAGGGATTTTCGACTTGGCAAAGGCCTGTCAAAGATAGAGGAACGATGGTGAGAATCGGTTCACGCGTTCCCGGAATGACTCTGGGAGATGGAAATATAAATAAAGACTGACCTCGAGGTCCTCGGGAACCTTGAGGAGCGAAGGGTGTGCGGCGGCGGCGACCTTGATGACGTTGTCGAACGCGAGATCAAAGACGTAGCGGCCTGTCGTACGTCAAGTCCCCGGGTTCGTGAGCTTCGTCCGTCCATTTCATTCAGTCGTCGTTTCGGACTTACCACCGAAACAGTAACCCGTGGCAGCAAACTGTGTTATGCCTCGTTCCTTGAGTCCCTCGATAACCTTGTCGAGGGGTGGACGGGTCTCTTTCTGGCCGTGCGTGGCGAACCAGGCCATAAAGTCAAAGTTGCCGCCGGGCTATTACCAAACATAAGGGTTGGTTTCGCGAACGGGAGGAAACTTGACGGCACTCACGTTAAGAGCATCAGCAGGGATGGGGTCTCCGTTGAGGTAGTCGACGGCGTAAACCTGTTTCGGATGGTCCAGATGTCCGCGATGCGATGGGGCGTCGGCTTACCTGGAACCCATTCTTGGCAAAGTCATCTGCGAGCAACTGCGGAGTTCGTTGGCGGTTGGAACTGCATTGCTGCGGATGGTATACTACGTACCTGAGCGTTAGGGAGCTCGATGCCAAAGACGTCGGGCAGGTAGAGGACAGCCTTGTCCTTGGGATATGCACCGGCGGGCTTCGCGACGTAGGTCTTTATGCCATTGATGACCTCGACTTTGCCTACGACAAAAGGGGTGAGATCGGAGTGCACACGTGGGGGATTTTGTGTGGGGGTACATACCTTCGGGGGTTCCTTCGTGACGAACACCT
The DNA here is from genome assembly GCA_038092195.1 of Leccinum barrowsii. Lineage (NCBI taxonomy): Eukaryota > Fungi > Basidiomycota > Agaricomycetes > Boletales > Boletaceae > Leccinum > Leccinum barrowsii. The sequence continues at coordinate 2,020 of JBBPPY010000847.1, read as the reverse complement.
GCATCATACGTCATAGATTAGCGATCGATCGAGGGTGCGACGTTTGGAGATTAGTACCTGAGACACACTTTTCGCAGAGAGACATGTTGATGGAGAGAGTGGGTGGACTCGGGTGGAATGGCTGGTCTTTATATACATTTTTGATATGAGATCAATCATGCTGAGTAACTCAGCGTGCACTGTCTTCATCGCATGAGAGTTCCGATACGATGGCTGACTGTTTGACTTCTTGTTGTTTTCCTACCTTGTTTTTAATCGGTGAGTCATGCTTATAATACATAGCACATCCATACAGGCACTCCTGGACCCAGGGAGACTCAAGGCGCGAGTTCGGTGTGGCCAGCGCGAGCAAGCGGGACTCGGAACGCTGGCCCGGGTCACCGCAGTTCCCAATGACTAAGCCATTACCGAATAGAGTAAGACCGTCGTTGGACGAAGAACAAGTTGTTCTCAACCTAGAACCCTTTTATGGTCCAGGAATAACACAAGCAAAAAAAAAAATTCCGGGTGTAGCGCCTGTGAGAACTCAACGGTCGCCTTGGGCGAACCTTCCGTTCATCATGGGAAGTACTCTCACGAGTCAACTTTCTTGTTTCCCCCATCCCAGGTGACCTTCAGTGAGACAAGATGAAATCAAAAGGTGCTCGTTTCCCTTTGTCTGCGAGAGGAGCTGTAAAATAACATTCACGTAGCCAAAGAGTGGTGGTCTCGAGCAAAGTCGCTTTTCACAAAGCATGAGAAAGCGAGCCGGACGGACTCCATCGAAGGGAAAGTAGAGTGGTGGTCTCGAGCAAAGTCGCTTTTCACCAAGCATGAGAAAGCTCAGGACAGGACGGAATCCATTGGAGAGAAGGTCGATGAAATACTTTCACGAGCAGAGTCTACGTTCGAGAAGTTTGAGCAAGGGGACGGGACGGACCACATCAGCGAGGCAGTCGTCCTTGGTCGCCAAGCCTTGGATTGTTGCCCACCTGGTCACCACATGCGATGGAGTTCACTAACTCAGCTTGCCACTCATCTCTATCGTCGTTGCAACCATCTAGGGGAGATAGCGGACATCGAGGAAGCAGGTATCCATTTCAGAGAAGCACTGGAGCTTTGCCCAGAAGGACACCCAAATCACTCAACGTCGTTGAATAATGTCGCACTCTATCTCTCTGGTCGTTACGACCAGCTTGGAGATATGACGGATCTCAATGAAGCTATCATCCTCGCGAAGCAAGCCCTCGACCTTCGCCCGTCAGGGCACCCGGATCGTTCAACGTCGTTGAACTGTGTTGCAGTCTATCTCTCCAATCGCTACAGTAGGCTCAAGGAAATCACGGACCTCAACGAGACGATTATTCTCGGGAGACAAGCCCTCGAACTTTGCCCGTCAGGGCATCCAGTTCGTCCAACGTCGTTGAACAATGTCGCACTCTATCTCTCCAATCGTTACGACCGGCTTGGGGATACGACGGACCTCAATGACGCCATCATCCTCTGCAGACAAGCCCTCGACCTTCGCCCGTCAGGGCACCCGGATCGTCCAACGTCGTCAAGCAATCTCGCAGTCTATCTCTCCTATCGTTACAAACGGCTCGGAGATATAGCGGACCTCAATGAAGCCATTATTCTCGGTAGACAAGCTCTCGACCTTCGTCCATCAGGGCACCCGGATCGATCAACATCGTTAAGCAATGTCGCAAGCCATCTCTCCAATCGTTACAAGCGGCTTGGAGATATGACGGACCTTAATGAGGCCATCATCTTCGGCAGACAAGCCCTCGACCTTCGCCCGTCAGGGCATCCTGATCGTTCAACGTCGTTGGACAATGTCGCGACCTATCTCAACAATCGTCACAGCCGGCTTGGAGATGTGGCGGACCTCAATGACGCCATCATCCTCTGCAGACAAGCCCTAGAACTTCGCCCATCAGGGCACCCGGATCGATCAACGTCGTTGAGCAATGTCGCACTCTATCTTTCCAATCGTTACAACTGGCTTGGAGATGTGACGGACCTCGATGACGCTATCATC
>JBBPPY010000846.1:0-15693 GCA_038092195.1 Leccinum barrowsii | reverse complement strand
CCAAGCTGGTTGATGACATGGCGTTCATAAATGGCATCTCGGGTGACATCATGCCTGTTGGTCTCCGCTTCGAGCCCCGGGTTCCGGCAGAGACGTTGAAGGTGATGATGACTGAGGCCTGAGGTCTATGAGGTTCATACTAGATGTGACCATCCCACTTCTCCGCGCCTGCTCGGTTCTTCTGACCGTTGGCTGGGGTTTTAGATAAATGGCCGTTTGGCTAGTGTTGTATTGTCTTTTTCCTCTACCTCATCCTGCGAACGCACGTCCTTTAGCAGAAGTAATTGTTCCAAAAGAATACTCTAACATCCAAAAAAGAGAGCGAATCAACAAACCATGTACATACTAGTGAAATCCAGTCGTACACAGTGCGACATATTATAAATACCGTTGGGCGGTGTTGTAGCATCCTGGTGGGGAGGGGGGAGACAATAGCATGTTGGGATATCGCTACACAAGTCCTCTCCATGGATCTTCAACGCCAAGACGACCAAAGGAGCCGTGTACAAGTACTCACCTAGCTCTTCCACTTCAGGGTTCTCTCGTAGGCATTCACGTCCGAGTTGTCTATCTCGTGCACGGTGGTTCCCCTTTGATCATCTCTTCGCGCGGTCCCAGAAGCGGAGCCGGAGCCATCTTCATGGTCATGATGGTGGCGACAGCGCCTCGTCGGACGGGCGCAGTCTCCCTTGTCCGAGTCGGATGCGGATGTAGAGTCGGACTCGGACTCGGATGATGATTCATCGAACAGCCGCGGCTTGTGGTATATGCAACATACTAATTTGGTCGTATGCGCAGTCGTGATTCCATTGGAAGATTCGTCAGCATTGGATCATCATATGACATGGCAGGCCAGGCCAAGGCGCAAGTGCATGCAACAACATGCCACATGTCCACACACATTCAGGTGAGAAGTATCATGTGCGATGCATGCGCAACGACGCGGAAAGAAGACATGTAAAAGAAGGCACGTACTCTTGGACTTTTTCTTCCCGCATCCCTCGTTGTCGACGACGTCCGCACCCCAGGCTACGCGTTGGCGCGTTCTTCGTTGGGTACCACGGAGCTTGAGAACGCCCACGGCCGCGCTGGAGGAGGATCTGACACCACCGCCACCTGCTGCGGCGTCGTCGTCTTCTTGGCGTGGTTGGGCGTCTAGAAGGGAGATTGTGCGGGAGCCATCGGTGAGGGCCGCCGTGTGAGCTCTTCGCTGTGGCGCAACGTTCATGACAAGGAGTAAGCAGCCGGTAAGGACTAACTAGAGCAGATGGAAGTTTCGATGACGCTGGTATATAATTAGTCAGCGATCAATTTCAATCAGGTTCAATCATCGGGCTCCATCGGATGAATGTTCGAGAATCTATACCATTTATTGATAGTCATTAAGAACATCAGGAAACCGTTTTAGTGTTACAACGCGTGGGTATGGAGATGCATGATGGTAAAAGGTACAAGAGATTGTCCGAAGGATAAAGATGCGAATTAAAAGGATAAATGCAAGCAACGATCAACGCTGAGACGAAAAAGAATCGGAGCCGAAAAAGCGCGATAGAAAGGAACAAAAATGATGCGCTCATAGGTCAGAGGACGCGAAATGACGAAATTATCCATAGTGGACCCTGTTTGCGTCATGTATCAGTTTCGGAGAGAAGGGCCGTGAGCTGAAACGAATAGAACGCACCCCCGGGCGGTCGTTGATATGGGTTTGAAGTCCGTTCGTCCGGACTCAACAAAGTGGCGGAGGACCTCTGCCCAGTCTGCCCTCTGATCCCAGGTGATTTTGCTCGGTGGGTCGACTTCCACAGGCATCACCTGGCTGATGCCACTGCATTGCACAAAAATGACCAGTGTCCCGATGCCGCCACTCCGGCGACACCGTTCCTCTCTCCGATCGATGTCGGTAGCAACAAGGGGATCATGGCTGGTCACGTATGACCGAGGCACGATGTGCGTGCCTGCCACTGAGAACCTGAGGAGATCCGAAGGCGTAAGAAAAGAAAAACACGAGGTCCGGGGACCAGATGGCGTACCGGTAAAGTGACTCAGCACGCGGATTGTAGCTGAGTTCGATAAGGAGAGCGTTCTGCCGAATGTTGGCAGGAAGGCGTTTTAGTTGCAGGGCTTGGAATCCGGCCCATCCAAGTAGAGACGAGTGCGTAGAAGTGAATTTACGCAGATGTTTGACCAGGTTTTCGTCAGGGCATGCGGTGTTCATGGCTTGTTGCTTCGCCTCGGAAACCTGTGCGGCCGTGTGCTGGCAGATCGCCTTATGGGAAGGCCAGTGTGATTTTTGGCATTCGGGCGACTATGGAGGGAAACGTGAGTAAGGCAAAACGCTGCCTGATTGGCGCGATAATAAACGTACGCAGTATTGAGTCGTCATCTGTGCACATAGGGCGAGTCAGATCTAGATCGTATGTGACGATATCGCAGAGGAGACTCACACAGCCACCGCAGTAGCGGAATTTCTGGATCGATGGGTTCTCGACTGCACCGCAGGTATCGCAGATGCGGTAACCTCGTTGCTTCGATGAGGGGTGGGTGGGAGCAGAGTGATAGTTGGCTGCAGCGGGTGCCATTTGATGAGTAACTGTGGGTGATGATAGGCTGCGAGAAAGACTCGAAGAATGGCTGTTGGACCTCCGCCATTGTTTCCAGTGTTTTATAGCTGGAGGGAGTGATCGCTGTGCCCATCTTGGGCCACTCCGTCAAGAAGCGCCGTCTTGGGGACCACGGTAGAGAACAAAAAAGCCACCCGAATGTTTTTTTGTTTCGGGAGAGTGAAGCAGAACACGGCAAAGGCTTTTTGTGTTGGTAGTGAGGGGCTGCATTGTAGAAGGTCGCAGACAAACGGATACGCGACTTCTTGAACGCGGAACACAATAAAGGAGGGAGAAACAGGGAAGATACAATTAGACGAAAAAGGAAATAGAGTGGGGCACGACGGTTCCTTCGGTCGCACGTCGCACGTTGCCGGCACACTTCAATTGTTTCACCAATTGTCGACCGCCAGCTGTGATTGTGTGGTTCATTGCTGTCATTATCACCTTGATACCAGATCTATCGACCCATGCACAGTCTAGCCCATTCCATTCTTGTTCCGTGATATTTGCCTCTTGCGCCCGCCCGAATCGAGAAACCTCAAAGAACATGACTCTCCCGGATTCAGATCCTTCCAGTTCGCCCATTTCCACCGTAAGACGTACCTTGGGGTCGGACTTGCCATGTACAGCCTATCTCGTCCCACTCTGTCTCACAAAGTCGTGGCCCAGTCTGTTTTATTGTTGGCTGGGCTGTGCATGTCAGTAAACCTTATCCACCGTGTGGTGGACACCCTGGGACTCATCAATGCATTCACCCCCGGAGTCGAACCGTGGTTCTCATCTGTTTCCACCCGTGAGGTGGGCTCTGCAGGGATCGCGCAGATTTCCCTTCCGAAGCAACAGTGACGATAGGCATCGGCATCCCGTTCATTTCGCCTCTCGTTTGAACATACCACGTCACACTGCGTCAAAGGGATCGGCGTCGGTCGATCGTTGTTCGCAAGCGTCGAGAGAGGGATTACACAACCAAACACACTTACCTTCTTGTACTGATCGGCGCCAAACTCAATGACAATTTCGTCTGTAAGACTTGCTTGCGGCAACTCCTCCCCTGGTTGTGTAGGAACGAAGGTAAATCAATCTGATCGAATCGAATCGAATTTGTTAAATTGGAACCTTCAGCGTCGAAGCCCGAGCCACAGGAGAGCCACGCGCTCGAATCTCTCCGGCTGCGCGACCGGGTACCTTGTATAATTGTTCTACGTCGAGATATAGCCTCATTACTTCGACCGTTCGACGCCTCTTCTACGGTAGCTTTCATTGCGTTTCCGTCGGTGGTTCTCTGTGAGACAAGGTTCCGTGTTGGGAGTGACAATCTACACCGAAACAGAGCTGATAGACAGTGAGGCTGTTGCTCGGAAGCGAGTCTGCGTGGCACAAGATAGATGATCTGCCACATGATTTGGGAGTGTCGAGTGATGAAATATGGGTGAAAATAATCGAAGGAAGTCACGCACTGGCAGCGCATCGGGCATGAATTATTAGACCGAATGACTTCCTGGATCTGTTACCGTGGTCGAGACCTTTGTAGGATGTATGTCTAGCTATAGGTTCAAGATGTGAGCGCCATATCTGGCTTAGCTCGTCTACCCGTGCAAAGTACGCTCCGAGGCTAATTCGTGGCCGATCGTGACCGTGACGATGTCGCTCCGGGGGGTCGATTTACGTGGCGTGGCACACTTAAGCTTTTGCTTTTCCCATTTCGAGTGTCTTGCTCGCAGCAGCTCCATACTACGAAATGGGTTTCTGGAATGTAAGATGAACCAGATTTCAATATTCATTCAATAGGCACGCGGTTGACCTAGCAGTGTCAGGCGCTTTATGCTTGAAGCGGCCCGACTTTCTTTGTCAAACCGACTCTGCAACGGTCCGACTTTATAAGCCTCCTCAAGTAGGTCTTTTCCTCCCTGATCATGCTGTGACATCACCATCACATTGAAGATGTCATTCCCTTCAGAACCCTTCCTCAACCAGCCTCGCCCCAACTTCGTCATTGGTCACGGAGGCGATGGCTCCTTTGATACAACTACCCTTGCAGCTCACGATTTCGATGTCGATACACGGACCGGTTTTATGCCTCCAGACCCCCCCGTAAGCCGTCTCCCGGTCGAATGGGAGCCATGGGAGACAACCCTCGACCGCGCCATGTCGATGAACCTGCAGCTTGCAGTGAAGCCGGGTCTCACCGGAAACGAAATTGCACGTTCTGCATCGTGGAGAGAAAGTGTACAAGATACTGTGAGCTTCTTATTCACTCCCGTGCATATAAGCTCGTTTTACTCACCATGTTGTCCGATTCCGTCGCTATCCTCGCTGCGCTTGGGGCATCGGCACACTTCCTTCAGTTACCCATGCTTTCGGCGAAAGGCCTTGTAGCTTCTGAGTTGCTGCTTCGGCGAGCTCATCATGTGCTCACCTTCATCATGCACATGTACATTCACACCCTCCCACTCGATTCTGAGGTTCGCATCCCACCAAGTATTTCCATCCCCATCCTCGAGGTTGCGGCTTATCTCCAGCTCCCACCTATCGCAACATACTCTGACACCGTCCTCTATAATTGGAGTCTCAAGTCTCCCACAGACGAAACGATTCCGCCTGCGCTCGATAATCTCCGCAGTCAGGATCTCTTCACAGGTACAAATGACGAACAAGAATTCTACCTGGCCTCATCACGCATCGAGATCCGGGGTGTGGAAGCTCTCGAACTGATGCGTGTCATGATGGACGAAATGTTTGTTGGAGACGAGATTGCCGTGCAGCGGATCACGGGATATCTTCACCAACTCGCCTCCGTCGTGGACCAGCTCACGAACATTCTGCTGGACGTCAGAAAAGGCTGCGATGTAGAATTCTTCTATCATAGCATCCGGCCCTGGTTCCGTGGCGAGGACTCTGATCCGATGAACAGGAAATGGGTGTTCGAAGGGCTCGACGAACACCCAGAGATTGAGTCACCAACCGACTTGTCTGGGCCAAGTGCCGGACAGAGTACACTTATCCACGCACTCGACATCTTCCTTGGTTTAGACAGCTGTGCGGCTGGTAATGAAGACGTCTCGGTGGCAGACAACAGGCGGACGTTGTTGCGCCGCATGCAAGTATACATGCCGAGACATCACCGCAACTTTTTGCGTCACCTGATTGCCAACCCCCGACCTGTGCGGGACCTCGTACTTGGTGGAGATCCGAAGCTGGTGGAGGCGTATGATGGGGCGGTGCACTCAGTAAAGGAATTCAGAGACACGCACCTCCGGATCGTTGCTCTGTACATCATCGGACCAGCGAGCCGGGAAAGAAGGGCCGCGAAGGAGGCCGGAGCAGCGGGGCGGAATGAAAATCAGAGACCGCCTCTGAAAGGGACCGGAGGAACACATTTAATGCAATTTCTGAGGGGTGTGAGGGACAAGACTGCGGAGTTGACAGTGGGCATAGCACCGTCTCAGTAGGTGGTTTGTAGTTGATTAGAAGTATGGTGTCATGGATGCCTGGTTGTGGAATTTCTTGGTCGCTGTGTTGTGGTTAAACACTGGGTTATGCAACCATCATGGGCCCCCCACTCATTGTCCGTTTCATATGCAGACCGTGAAATTAAAATTATTGAAGGTAGTCTTGTCGAGCACAAATTGTATATATCAGGAGAAACTCACGAGCAATCTTGCACGAATCGTCGTGGCATCGATGATCGGACAAGTGGACCATGGCTATCCGTTACCCTTGGGTTCGATCGATTCGACCTTGACCTTCTGCAACAAATGAACGCGTTGCTGCCAGTTTTTCCAGGTGGAGGAGGAATGCGCGTTGCAAGTTCAACAGACCCAGTCTGGCCATCTTGCTGGATTCAGCTGCAGTATCAGAGACGGTCTTCGGTCCAGACTTGCGCACAATAATCATCGAAGACATACTCGCAAGCCGTTGACATAAAGCCGATCCACGCTGTGTTTTGCTTCCGCCGAGTCCGACTAGCAGCTGTGTTTATCCGCTGACGGCGCCGAGCCGAGTTCCGTCAACGTTTTCGCGACGCGTTCCTGTCGCAGCTGGCACTGTGGGAAGTAGTAAAGGCACGACTAATCAGTGAATATTTGAATGCGCAGCGACGTCGATGACACAATATTTGTCGATGAGTCCCCATCCCCATCCCCGTCCTCAGGCTCGTGCCACGGCCCGCCGGTGCTTCTCTCACATTCGAAGATCTCAGTTTCATCAAAGCTCTGTACAGCAGTCTAATGTAATCAAAACAACAAGCAAGCTTTTGAGATTGAGAACGACACTTGACTTATACCTCAAATCTATCCACGCGCGGTACTACATGCTACTGCTAGCCCGCACCGAATGATCATTAACCTTTTCACTTCGCTTGATTTAGACCTCCAACTCGGTAGGAAACCATGGGATGCTATCCGAATTGCCGTGACTAGCCCCAATGATTGAATTAGACTGCTCCATCCGAAATTGATGTATCAAGAACCAACACAGCTCGGTGGAGCCTTAAGCATGATGTTGATCATTGAATATTGATCAGCTTATTTCTGTACAAGCGCATCGACGAGGACGATAATAAAAAATAAAGACGAAGAAAAAGGCTGACATACTAACGACGCTCGATCACCCTATCGACGTGTTCCAACACCCACTCCTGTACCTCTTGATCTCAGAGCACCACGGGCGCTTTCACCTGACCCGCCCCCGTCACGGTGGCCTTGATCTTCAACGACCTGTATTCCCGGAACGTCCCCGGTTTTAGGACATGGATGGTCGGAGGCGCGAGCCTTCCGCAATCCAGGACCTTGACGACGTTCTCATCTGTTAGACGGAGCTCTGTCTCGATTCGTGCCGGTGCTTCGTGCGCCCAGGGGGCTATCACAGTAAAGTAAGCAGAGACGAACACGGGCTTTCTAGTCGTCTACGATCACCGTGAATTCAGTGATCCGTCCGAGTATACCTCCAACAGAGGATATCGCGTTCGCAAGCGCGTCCTCGCTGACCAAAGCTCCCGCCAGGCGGACAAAGTTACTATCGTCGGAAAAGAAATTACCGTCTCAGCTAACAGGGGGGTGAATAGAAACAGATATCGCACATACCCGCGTCGTTCGATGTAGCGTAAAATGGGGCTCCCGTCGATCGCATCAAACCCAGCGATCTCAACGACGTCGCCACAAGCCGTCTCGAGTTGTGACAACGATCTCGTACCGATGCCCGACTTCAACCTCGTGCTACGTAGCCAAGCCAAGCATTGAGGATGACGATACGTGCTCCAGCAGAATACCTGCATACCACGAACACCAGATTGGATGCTGTTTCAGGCTTGGACAAGTCGAGATACTCGACGACGACGTCGTTCGTTGCTTTGAAGAGACTGATATCCGTGGGACTGTACGCGGTTCCGACGTAGACTTCGCTAGCGGTGAATTCCAGACTCGACATGCGGACATCGCGACCGAAATAGTGTTTCATCTACGAATAGGGTTGAACGTCGGTTCGAGTGAGTTGAGGTTCTTCATACCTTTGGAACGACGACAATGCGCTGCTCGCGATGCCAATGATTCACTACGTTGAGCCCAGGCCACACCTTTTTTAGCCACCCAGGCTCGTCGGTCGCTTTCCCGACTGCACGAAGGTGAGCCGCCTGTTCTGGTCTGGCCGTGAATTTGGGCTAATACGATACGGTTTAATGGTGTTCCTGCTTGTCAATGGTCGTCCGTACCTCGGAATAATGCTGGACATGATCAGTTCCTTCCCAACGTGGCTCGATGAGCTAATCCCACTCTTCCTCCATGTACCGTGTCATGTCAACAAAGACGGTTCCAAACAATGTGGAGATCGTCTCGAACTGCGGGTCCGCGAGAGCGAATTGGGCGTGCATCAACTTGAAGATGAAAGACCTGTAGTTGGAAATGAAGCTGACGGCGATGGGAGACGTAGCCCTTGGTGCTTGGTAGTGAATGCATCAGGATAAAAGGTACTGTAGTACCCAAAACGGCGACGGAACATACCCGTCATGAGATAATCCAAGGATCCACTGGCAAGTGAAGGTCCGTGCCATTTTGCATGCGGACAACGCCGAATGACATGGGCGTGACCAGAAACTGTCCGACGGTAGTCTGCTCGTCGTCCACAACCTGGATGATATAAAGGAGCAAATAGACGACACAATTCTTTCCGCCGTGATCCAAGACGGGATTCGTGTAAATATCACCATGTCATCAATGGATCAAGCATCTATTAGGGGCACTCCAACCATACACAACAGATGGATCAAAATTTAATCCAGGTCTAAATGGTTAATTAAATGTGAATACAATACTTGAATTTTTTTTCAACATTGGCGCAAGCACAGCATTTAAAGTTCTGCCAAGTGACTTGACGAGGGTGAGAATTTGAAATATTTGCACACGTGCAATCTCCTATGAAATGCTAGTCTATATTTAAGACATTGCCAAGGTCCAAATTTGGGCTGAAATAATAGATATTAACCAAATGGATTATATTCCAAATTTTCACTGGGTTCGCATGGTGGCTAAAATTAAAAATATATACAAACATTTTGCACTTATTTTTAATTTTAGGTTTTTGCCTGGTGGAGATGGGGAACAAAATGTTGGAAAAAATTTGAAGTCTTGTCTGGGACAAAAATCATTGCCCGTTGACTCTCTAAGGAGCAGCCCAGTGGTGTGTATGCAAAAGTGACATTTGTGTGTATTGAGTGTATGGCATGGAGGCAGTTGGTCAGCTCTATATGACACTGATACAAGTCTACTTATAACTATTCAGTATTATTGGATGAGAATTGAAAAAACTCTATTATAGAGCAAGAAATTTAGTTAAATTATGGTGCCAAATTCTTCTTTCAGTCAAAGGAATACCAGATGGACCCACTTCAAGCTCTATCTCCTTAAAAAACCCATACACATTCTTCACAACTTTCTCAATATCCCGACATGTTGAGCCACTACAGTCTGTTGAAACATGAATACTTTTCACCCTATACTCTATTAGGACTGCTATGAGCTTGATGAATATCAAGTAGTATTAGCAAGCTGAGGTCAAAACATAATGATGATGATGATGATGATGATGATAGATTACTTACCCAATGGTCAACCACAAATGGTTGCTCCTGTTTTCATGGTCATCTTAGAAATAGGAGTCCCAAACCTATCCACAAAGTTGAAACACCCTAAGTGATTGGTCTTGTAAGCTGCTGCCTTGAAGATTTGATGAAATGCTTCATGGCCAAATGGTTCCTAGGAAATTATATTCTAGTAAATAGCTGAACTTTCATACAGAATAAATGATCCACTTACTTGTACCTGCCACTGACCCTGATTCCTAGCCATCCCATGGAGAACACCATAGCCATACTCTGAGGACTCTCTTATCCACATCTCTAGCTCATTCAGATCAATCCTTCTGTCCACAGAGAATAGCCTAAATTCTTGCCCATCAACTTGAAGTGGGTTCTTGACAAGGTGCAATGACCTAGACCAGAGGTTCTGTGCAAATATATCAGTCACCTCTTTGAGCTCCTTGATAAGGTGATGTAAAGATGCTAACTGCCCTGTGTTACGATTGTCTCCGACGTTCTCTATGTATCTCTTTTCCCTTTCTTTCTCTTTCGCTTATCGTCTCTACTTCTTGTTCACAATGTACCATAGATCTCGGGTGATTTCGCATCCTCCACATCACTGATGGTCCGCCTTTCTCCGATTCCTTTCCTACTTTTCCCTATCACTGATCCGACTTATCCCTATCTCGATGACTCGTCCTCTGACTCATGGTGACATCATCGCTTACTGTACAAATAGCATTACACAGCTTCTGACTCATTCCTCGCTGCGGATGACTCCTCTATTCCTTGCGATTCTATCGCCTTCCATCTCGTAGTACTTAAGGACCTCTCTCCTCGTTTGTATTCCCTTAAGCTAGAGCTACTTGAAATCCCACCGAGTATCCTCTGCCAACCTCGAGTGCCTTTGTCCTTCGTCCCTTAGTCCTCTGCCCTTCTCGGGTGTGACCTCAGTCTTAGTCTTCGAGTGACGAGACTCTTCGTGAGTTCCTCCTCGAAAGAACCCTTGAACCTTCCGGTCTCGCCAGACGTTAAGTCTGCTCGGCCTATCCTTCGTCTTAGTCTTCGCATTCAAGTCTACAACCGACCCTACCCGGGCCAGCTGTAACAAAAGCTCTAGCTTACCTCCTACGGTCACCATCGTTGTGATCCGTCGCCACCATTTCTTCGAGAAACCCCTACCAAAGACCGGAGCGGAACACTCCCTCCATCCCTAGAAACCCCTTAGCCCACTCGTCCCACCAGCACTCTTTGTCCTCCTCCTCTTGGAGAGAAGAACCTTCGACCTCAGAACACTTCCCAGACTCCCCAGACGTCCTTCCTCAACGTTCTAGCGACGAGGACGAGACTGACACTGAACTTCCTCTCCTATCTTACGAAGAACAGGAAGAGGACTTCACCCTCGACACAGAACTCGCCCACCAACTCTCCTCGAGCCTAGTCCTTCCTTGAGTACCTACTCCCCCTTCTCCCTCCCCTCGAACCCCTAGCGGAAACATCTTCGCTCCCCCACCTCCGAACCCCATCCCTCGATCAATTTCCCCAATCATGTCTAAACCAGTCGAATTCAGAATGTCCCCTCCCGATCCCTACGATGGCAATCATCGAAAAGCCTTGTCTTGGCTACGACAGGTGCAGAGGTACCTTGTTATCAATAAGGAGATCTACAAGATTGACGATCAGAAGATCTGTTACGCCCTCTCGTATATGAAGGAAGGGACTGCCGCCACCTGGGCCGACACTTTCACAGCAAAACACCTTGACGATGGAGGTACCACCCTCGGAACCTGGGCAGACTTCGTCAAAGAGTTCAAAGCGACCTTCGAACATTCCAACTCCGCGGCCAATGCTCTCGCTTGGCTTACCACCCAGAGGATGATCGAGAAATCCCCTGGCAAATATTCCACCTCCCTCGCCTCATATATCGCTCAATTCCAGAGCAATGTCGCTGTCTCCAAAGTATCTGACAAGTCGACTCTCTGTCACTACTTCTCCTCGGGTATTCCCCCTTCCTTATCCGGAAAGATTTACCTTATGGAAGAAGTCCCTACTACCATCGCCAAGTGGTACTCTCACGCTCAAAGGATCGACGATCAACAACGTCGTGCTTTCCTCACCTCTCAACAACACAAAGGGCGATCTTTCGCCAACCCTTTCTCCTCCCCCTCGACCAATAACCACACCAAAGAACGAGACCCTAATGCCATGGACGTGGACGCAATCAATGTTCGCATTCCCAAGCTCACTCCCTCGGAAAGGGAACGATGCTTCAAAGAAGGACTTTGTCTCCGTTGCAGGAAATCCGGTCATAACGCCACCTCCTGCTCTACGTTCTCGACCAATGCCCCCTCCTTCAAGAAGACGACTAGGAAAGTCGCTAAGGCCGAAGAAGACCTACCTAATCTTGAGGACGTAGAGGATGACGATGAAGACGACGACGATGAAGCAAAAGTTGTCGGAAAAGTTAAACTTAATCTGGATTTTTGAAAAGGAGACCTCGTTCGACGCAAGGTTCTCCTATCGCTACGTGTGCACCTGTACTAGTATCTTCCTCCTCTAAAGCAATGAAGATCCCCGTCTCCCTAGTAACACCCTCGCACTCCTTAAAAGTCGTCGAAACCTCCGCTCTCATCGACAGTGGTGCAGAAATTTCCTGCATTGACTGGGCTTTCGTCCGAAGGAACAACCTCCCTCGAGACCGCCTCCCTAACCCCATCCGAGTCAGAAACGTCGACCAATCCGCTAACAGGAAAGGCGACATCCTCTTCACCACCACCCTCTTCCTAGACATCGGGAAAGTTACCCAGAAAGTAATCTTCCACATCATGGACTGCGGAAACGAAAACGTGATCCTAGGACTCCCCTGGCTCCAAGGAGCAAATCCTCTCATCGATTGGGAACGACAGACCCTTACCATCCCAGAATCGATAGACGAATCCGTGGATCTATATCACCTACATGTCGCTGATCTCAAACGACACGACTCTCATTTCCACAAACCCGATCACTCCCCTTCGAAAACCAAACCCCCTCGACACACCGAAGTATATCCCATCCGAGATAAAAGGCTTTATAAGTTCCTTGGTTTCGAAACCGAATCCCAATTCCTCGAACGAGCCACAGTCAACAAAGTTCTATGCCGAGTAATGCGCTGCGGCTCCCGTTTCATTCCCAAAGGGTCCCCTCTAATCGCTCGTCTTACTACCGCCACCAACCTTGCAGTCGAAGCAGAGAAATCCAAACCCAAGATCACCCTTCCCTCCGAATATGCAGCGTACTCTTCGGTTTTCTCCGAAGAAGCCTCGTCTCGTCTACCCCCCTCTCGTCCCTATGACCATGCCATACAACTCGACGATACCTTCGTACCAAAGATCGGGAAGGTCTACCCTCTCTCACCAGAAGAACAGAAGGCAACGGAAGCTTTCCTCGACGAGAACCTCCGCAGCGGGAAGATTAGACCCTCCAAATCCCCTCAAGCCTCCCCTTTCTTCTTTGTAAAGAAAAAGGATGGCAAACTACGTCCTTGCCAGGACTATCGCTATCTTAACTCCCACACCACCCGCGATGCATACCCTCTTCCCCTTGTCTCTGACCTCATCGACAAACTCAAAGGAGCAAAAGTCTTCACCAAATTCGACGTTCGTTGGGGTTATAACAACGTCCGCATCAAGGAGGGAGACCAATGGAAAGGTGCCTTCATTACTCATAAAGGTCTTTTCGAACCAACGGTCATGTTCTTTGGAATGAACAACTCCCCCTCCACCTTCCAACGTTTCATGAACGACTCCTTCCGCGACATGATTGCTGAAGGATGGCTCGTTATCTACATGGACGACCTCTTGATCTTTTCCCCAGACGACACCTCTCACTCTGAACATACCAAACGAGTCCTCCAACGAATGGAAGAACTCGATCTCCACCTTCGTCTAGAAAAATGTAACTTCGCTACCGCTGAAGTCGAATACCTTGGTATGATCGTCAAACCAGGTACCTTAGCCATGGATCCGGTCAAACTCGATGGAATCGCCTCATGGCCAATCCCTACTACCGTCAAAACCGTCCGTTCGTTCCTTGGCTTTGCCAACTTCTACCGACGCTTCATCGACCATTACTCCGACATCGCCCGCCCCCTCATTGACCTCACTAAGAAGGAGAAACCCTGGGACTGGTCTGATGCTTGTCAATCGTCTTTTGACCGTCTCAAGAAGGCTTTCCTGTCCAAACCTGTCCTTCGCCTCCCCGATCTCTCCGCCCCCTTTGCAATCGCTACCGATGCTTCTCGTGACGCTACCGGAGCGATCCTCCTCCAAACCGACTCAAATGGCGATTGGCACCCCTGTTCTTACCTCTCCCAATCCTTTATCCCCGCGGAACGTAACTATGATATCTACGACCGCGAACTACTCGCAGTCATCCGTGCGCTCAAAGCATGGCGCCAATATCTCCGCGGTTCCTCTTTCCCTGTCCAAGTCTTTACAGATCATAAGAACCTTACCTTCTTCCGCAGCCCCCAGCACCTCAATCGTCGCCAAGCCCGCTGGCTCCTCGACCTCGCCGACTTCGACCTTAAAATCACCCATGTTCCTGGGACTCAGCTCGCTGGTCCCGACGCTCTCTCCCGCCGTCCTGATAAACTTTCCCTTAATGCAGATAATGAAGACGTTACTCTTCTTCCCCCTTCCCTTTTCGTCCGTGTCATCGACACCACTCTTCGTGACATCATTTCTTCTGCCTCCGGTGATGACACCCTTGTTCGTAACGCCCTTCAGGCTCTTGACGGAACCATTCCTCCTGCCTTTCGCTCCCGCCTCTCCGATTGGCAGACCGACGGAGGCGTCCTCACTTATCAAAACCGTGTCTACATTCCCGACTCCCATACCCTCCGTCGCGATATCGTCGCACGATCCCATGACCACCCCTCCGCCGGACACCCCGGCTATCTTAAAACCCGCCAGCTTGTTGCCGCTGAATACTGGTGGCCCGGCCTTGCTCAATTCGTTCGTAAATACGTCGAAGGCTGCTCCCTGTGCCAACAATGCAAAGCGAACACTCATCCCACCGTTCCCCCTCTTACCCCGATCAAGTCGACCTCCTCCCGTCCCTTCCAGCAGATCTCCTGCGACCTTATCACCGATCTCCCCTCCTCCTCCGGCTTTGATTCCTTACTGGTCGTGGTCGACCACGGGCTTACGAAGGGGGTAATTCTCTGTCCTACTAAGAAAACCATCACCGCCGAAGGGATAGCTTCCCTTTTCTTCCACAAAGTATACAAACGCTTCGGACTCTATGACAAAATCATCTCTGATCGCGGTCCGCAATTCGCCTCCTCCTTCGCAAGAGAACTCGGAAAGGTCCTCGGATACAACCTCTCCCTCTCCACCGCTTATCACCCCCAAACGGACGGAGAAACTGAACGAGTCAACCAAGAGGTCGAGACCTACCTCCGGATCCTTTGCGGAGACAACCCCACCACATGGGCCGATCTGATCACTCAAGCGGAGTTCGCCCATAATCATCGCCCCCATTCCGTAACTGGGAAGTCACCCTTCTTCCTCATGATGGGTTTCGAACCCCGTCCCCTTCCCACCATTATCGCCGACTCTAATCTCCCCGCCATTGAATCTCGACTCAAAGCCCTCTCTGCAGCTCGTGACGAAGCCCTCGCAGCACATGAACTCGCTCGACAAGTCATGTCCGCTAGAAATGGCAGAGGGTTCACTCCATTCTCGAAGGGAGACAAAGTCTGGCTCGAGGCTAAGAACCTTAAACGAAACCTCACCTCTCGGAAGTTCGCTCCGAAACGAGAAGGACCTTTTACCATCACTCAGGTCCTATCTCCCATCACTTACCAACTACGCCTCCCCAAAACCTGGAGCATCCACAACGTGTTTCACGCTTCTCTCTTATCGCCCTATCGCGAAAACCCCGTACACGGCCCGAACTTCCCTGCTCCACCACCTGACCTTATCGAAGGCGAAGAGGAGTTCGAAATACTGCGCATCATACGTCACAGAGGTTCCCTCA
>JBBPPY010000845.1:0-15707 GCA_038092195.1 Leccinum barrowsii | reverse complement strand
CTCATGCATGCCCTCCCGAGTCGTTTTCAAGTTGTCACTCCCCTCCTGCACACAGGTCACCCCACGGGTACGGGTATGACAAGGTGCGGGTATAGGTAGCTGATTTAGCTACCCGTGCAGTACCCGTACCCTGACCCGCGCTCTTGCCTAAGTGAAAGACACCTCCCTGACCCACTTGGAGACTACCGGAGGGCCCGAAGAGAGTTGTTGTGCATTTTGAGCTGGAAATCCGGAATAGTATATCCTTCTGATCTATCTGCGTTGTCATGTGGAAGTGGTGAGTTTAGGGTGCTCTTCAAGTTAAATACGACTTGGTCAAGACCCATCTCGTTGACAAAGTGCACGGTGATGCATTGGTCGAGGAACATGAGGTATGCTTCATGTAGATAGGATGGTTTCATGACGAGTAATGTTTGATTGTCATCGAGGTAAATCAATTTGTAATGACGGTCAGTTAATTGCACTACTTTGTGTTCTTGATACATGTTACTTCACATAAGGTCGCGGAAACTGTCTCTCAAGTACTGCCAAGACATCTTCGAAGTCCTCAGGTGAAAATGGCTTGATCACCTATCTGTTGCGATCCTCGTAACTTAGCTAACCCCTTAGCTAACCTCCTCGTTCCCACACAGCTCACTCCTCCCTCCTCGTATATCATCTTACCGCCCTTCTCTTCCTCCCCGAGTTATCTTATCTTATCTAGGTGCCTTACGCGCCTATCTTATCTTATCTTCCCCTTCTAGGTCATGTGACCTGACGTCACTCATGATGTCATCCCCAACGTGATGTCATACCCTACACCCTACTGATGTCACCATCAGTCAGCACTTACGCGTACAGGTTAGGGCAGGCATTACTACATGGTCCGTGCACCCACTAGCTAGGTATATAAAGAGTAGCACATGTACATCGATACCTCAGTCTAGTATTGTTTTCCTCTTGTCCCTTGTTTCCCACCAAGTCCTCCTGCGACTTGTGCGACTATCGACAATACCTCTTATCCGCTCGACGACAAGATTACTGCGACTCTACAGCAGTAAGCACCGAGTGCATACGATCCCCGACGCTAACGGCTTCCGCCCTTATCGTTACTTCTCCCCGTCCGAGTTCCTTTTAGGTTGTTTGTGTTGCTAACTCTGTTCTAGCACTCTCCCAGAGTCGGTGCTTAACACTATCAAACTTGCTTAAATATACTGTCAATGAGAGGTCATACCTTATGATAGACCTGTAGGGTGTCAAGAGGTAGTTCTGCGGCGACCAACAGGGTGTGGTCTTGGGTGAAAGTTGTGTTAGACAAGTAACGGATAGCTGAGATGGGACATTTGAGCTATTTTGATAGTATCATGCTTATCATCGGCATCTCCCAATCTTTTCCCATTGCCACAATATGTTTTGTCCGCCCAATGCTTGTATTTGCATTGCTTGTTGTCTTTGTTTTGAGAAGAAGACAAAGATTGAGGGGGATGGATGTACTTCTTGAATGCTGAGAGGGATAAAGATCAATTAGTAGATAGCAAGAGCCTTTGACAACAGCTAACCTGGTATTGTCTTAGTACAAGTAGGCATGTTCTTCGGCCTCAACGGAATTGAAGTTTGATTCAACACAGTGGATAGATCAATATTTAAAATAGACCTAAATGTTGTACCAAATGTGTAGAGTAAAATTCAAATTTACTTACTCATTTGTGCACTGACCAGTATTACTCTAAATTTCATCTGACGAGCAAATGGTGGTAACAATTTGTAGTTTGTGTTTGCATTTTGTCACTGCCTAAACAATAAATATTGAATTTGCACAAATTAGGGTACAAACTTGGAATTTGTCATCTAAGTTGGCGACTGGACAATTTTTCAAGTTTGATCGCTAACTATACGGCTCTTGAGATCGGTCATATGCAATTGCTGGTTGTCAGAGCTCCTATGGATGGTAAACTGTGGCAATAGTAGGATGAATGTACAGTAACAAACCTTACAATAGGTTCAAATGAGCCAATGGCAAGTAGGCTGCATTGCAGCATATATATCTTTTTGATTGGCACTTCTAGGGAGTCTGGAGTGCTGAGCCGCACATGGTAGCATTGAAACGAAACTGAGTGGGTACTAAATTTGCAGTTTAGACCAGTTTTGAAACTGTGACCGCAGTGGCAAAACTGAAAATTTCCCACAGTTTGGTCACATTGAGTTTACCAAAAACTATAAAATTGACACAAAACCCAAATTGTGACAACACTAAATACATGTATAAATATTTTTCACAATACAAATATTGTTGCGATCCTCGTAACTTAGCTAACCCCTTAGCTAACCTCCTCGTTCCCACACGGTTCACTCCTCTCTCCCCATATATCATATTATCGCCCTTCTCTTCCTCCACGAGTTATCTTATCTTATCTAGGCGCCTTACGCGCCTATCTTATCTTATCTTCCCTTTCTAGGTCACGTGACCTGACGTCACTCATGATGTCATACCCTACGCCCTACTGACGTCACCATCAGTCAGCACTTACGCGTACAGGTTAGGGCAGGCATTACTACATGGTCCGTGCACCCACTAGCTAGGTATTATAAAGAGTAGCACATGTACTTCGATACTTCAGTCTAGTATTGCTTTCCTCTTGTCCATTGTTTCCCACCAAGTCTTCCTACGACTTGTGCGACTACCGACAACATCTCATATCTGCTCGACGACAAGATTACTGCGACTCTACAGCAGTAAGCACTGAGTGCATATGATCCCCGACGCTAACGGCTCCCGCCCTTATCGTTACTTCTCCCCGTCCGAGTTCCTTTCTAGGTTGTTTGTGTTGCTAGCTCTGTTCTAGCACTCTCCCAGAGTCGGTGCTTAACAAATATGTATTGAACAGTCATTACATCTGATATTTTAACACTTAAATATGAGAGTTTCATGCATATACTCTCTGAGGGTATGGGTGGGGGTATCAATTCTGTGACCCATAAGACATACCCCTACCCTTGGTGAGGGCACATACTACCCTGGGTCTACTCTCACTCTTCCCTAATCCTGACTGATTCTCCAACATTCAGCACAACATTGGAGGATATGCATTAGCAGATCATCAATACCTCTGATGATGCATAATGAGGTCAGGCTCACTACCCTTATCAGCAGTAGTAGTCAAGACCAATCCATTGACAATATGACCCTGCCATCCCCTATATCCAGTTCAATGGAGCTTTCCAATCTCATCAACTCAGAGGGCGCATCACTTTTTTCAATCAAATATCTTTATTTCTTCTACAAACTTTGTTGGTTCTCCTTCTGCAAGTGTCATCTTTTCTTCTTCTTCCCAGGCCCCACTTAACCCTTTTACCTCAGCTATCCAGCTATATACCACAAGCTCCACAATGCCAACCAATGCCCCATTCTAGACATTGGTTACCCTAGACATTCAGAACTTTGTTTGGGTCAAGATGTCACAATGATGGTTCCATGGACATGAGCTGACAAAAAGTTTATATATGGATGTGATCAGTGAGGCCATTCAAAGGCAACAATATTTTACTCCAGTTTGGCAGTGTGGCAAGTAGTATTGTTTTGTATAAGGTTCATAAAAGCCATTGAAATTGATCTTTTGCCAGTTTCAGTTATCCAAGACATGCCGAGGATTGCCAACAGAGATAACCACAATGCCTGGAGATGACAAGTTTTGATGTTGCTCATCATGAGCAAGTTAGATTATGATGGGCAATTTTCAAACTCTGATGACAGTGATCATCACCCATTGCCAGAGGAAGCATATTATGTATGAATGGAAGCTGCAAGTAATGTAGCCACAAAAAACAAAAGTGAAATCATAGCCACGGGCTACCTGGGCCAAAAAAGACCTGTGACTTGTGGAACATTGCTTGCTTGTCAGCAGGATCCAGCTGAGCAAGATAAAGTGCTCTGATAGATCAGATCTATAATAAATTGGAAGTGAGATGAGGAGATTGTGACAGCAGAGCCAATGTAGAAGTGCAAGGGATCGGGGAAGAGGGAACATCATGGAGCCTGAGTTGCAATATCAGCATGAAAAGGCCCACTAACTGGGCTATTTGTTTTGCCACTCTCAGCAGCCATCTTGAAAGGCAAATCTTGTATTTCTAGCATTTATGTTAAATCTAAATACTTCAATTCTTTAGGGTACTTTTGCATACATGAGTGTTTTTGTCTGTGTCGCAAGACACAAATATTTTTAAAGCTACAGTTTATTATGACTTGGAATCATTCTTCTAGATTATTTGGATCATATCATGTGTATTGATATGAATTGGCTATATTTGATCTCTCCACCATCTCACATTTCACACTGTCATGCCTTGGCAAGCCAGATGGTCAGAGATAAATGGTAGTTTTGGGAGCATAATCTTGATTGATACAGGTAGCAGTCCTCTCTCAAGGGTGCCCTCAGGACTTTACATAGAGCACAATCAATTTCTTTTTCTTCAAGGTGATACTAGTATCTAAACCTAGGATGTCTGGTTATTTAGTGGTTTTCTCACCCCCACCAAGCTTGTTACACAATGCAACATGGTAACAGGGCGACTGCAATGGACAAAAAATCTGGAAGTGGCATGACACAAATTCAGACCACCCAGAATGAGGTTGAGTGGGAAACACTGAATACTCCATGCTGATAGAAAGAAAATTGGTATGTGCATATTGACAATGGCATATTATGCAAAAAGTGAGTTTTTGCTTTTAAGAAACTCAAAATTTTTGGATGTCTTTCCTGTGATCTTGTTTCCACAAGCATCTTTTGTCAACTCCACATGATCAAGATTTGTCACACTGTCAGTCCGCCAGCATGACTCTGAGACTGACAATTCACTACCGCAGCCTCCTCCAACAGAAGCTGAGATCAAACCCCAGTCTGCTTGATACTTGGCATACAGTATACTCTGCAAGATTTTGAGCTTTTGTACATACCACTTCATTGAGCCCCAAGCATGTATGTATGGCCACAGTTGAGCTTCTCCACTATGTGATACAAGAGAAGCATAGTGCAAGGGATCTTGTCCCAAACCTAAAGCACTGTGACATCTATAATAGACAACCTATGAGACATCACAATTGGAAAACACCTTTGGAAATTTTCCCAGATGTTTCTTACTTCCAAGTCTTTTGTAAAACATATGTATTCATTCCAAAAGACTTGAGACAAAACAAACTCACTAGTAAGTGAACAAAAAATATCAACCCATATTGTAGATTTTGGCCAAAGTTATCTAGTTGTTGCCAATCAGCTGCTTTACCCTCTCTATATATATGCCCCAGAGCTCTGGTGAGGTGCTTGATGTTACGATTCATAGAGGACCCCCCATTCTTTCTTTCTCATTATCCATCTTGTTGCCTCAATGCGACTTCGTTGACTCGTCTTTTCTCTTGTATGATTAGTAGTCCATAGTTTCTCCGTTTTATACGCTGAGGATTACCTACACATTCCATACCCTTCTACAGGGTTCCATGACACCATATTGACCGACCAATCAAAGGTCGTCCTTTTGTTTACTCCCTTTACTTATTTAAACTTCATATCGTCAGGATATCTCCTTTTCTTTTAACTTTGACCTCCTCGAGTATCCAACATACGTTGTGGAATATACTTTCATCTTAGAACCTCTTAGTGTGACCTCATCCTGCACTTGAGTGGACGCTTCGACTTCCAGTAGTCTCCTCGATAAGACTATCTGAAGTCGTCTTTTCACTTTAGGTACAAAGGCTTCTGATCCCTCGACTCTCAGAGAGCCTCGTCGTCTTGATCTCCCGATCCTCTAGACTACCCTCGTCTCCCTTGTCCTCGTCCACCCTTGTAACCCCTTCTCTCGAGGATACCCTTGACCTCATTAGGGCCAAGCGTAACACTTGATGTGCTGTATGGCAGTGCTCAGCATCAATGATCCAGATTGGCATAATGTTTAACTCACAATTATTCCTCGCCTATTTTTTCACCCAAGAGCATTATTGGTGAGATGGATGATGCGCTGAGGCAGCGCTCAGCATCAATGATCCACTCCATCGATTCACAGGACTCATTGCCCTTGTTCTCGATGAGAATCTTTGTTGCATTGTCCCTTTCAACCTTGCCCTTGTCACATTCTTGTCATGTCACTAGTTCTACTATCATCATGTGAATGGGGTTGTGTCATCATCTCATTGCTGTGTCGGTGTGGACCCCTGGGGGTTGAGGGATGGAGGGAGAGATGGAGGGAGGTGGAAACACACTGAGTTGTTGTTGTTGTCATTGTATCCATGTCATATCACCAGTTGGCATTGTGCCATTTTGCTGTTTGTGGGTATTGAAAATAGTGTTACTGCTACTTTGGAATGTTGAAGGCGACACAGTGAGAGGGAAGATGGGTGGGTGGTGAAAGGGTCCAAGATGATGTGGTTGAGGTTGATAGCATGTTGAAGAGTGAAATTAAGTGTGGAAAAGGATGTGGAAATTCTGCTGCCGAGATGGCTAGTGGATAGTGAGAGCAACAATTGTTTTAAAGTTGAAGTGGGAGTTTTGGCAACTGCAATTCAATTATTCAATGGTTCTGCTCATCTCTGCTGAGAAAGAAATTACCAGGATTTAAGGGTTTTCTTACTATAAAGATGATAAGCACAGAAAGCTTGTAGGGTGGTATAATCACTAAATAGGGGCTGTAGGATCACACTGGAGTTCACTGTGAGTAACCAAGAATGTTATTGAGCAAACAAAGTACAACAAGCTACTGAACTGGAGTCCACTGTGAGCAATCAAAGCAGCCACAATCAGCCACAATTGTGGGAATAATTAAATATCACTATATTTGCAAAGTGGTTCAAGAACATAAACAACTCAAATTATTTGATGTTCCTACTTAAGATCAATGAGCAGACATTTTTACAAAGAATGTTACCTTCGACAAGTTTCAAATTGGTTGTTTACCACTTGGTCTTACCGACTATCCACCCAAAATCTAAACCATATTGATCATCATCTCAATGAGGAGGAATGTTGAAACAATCAGAATTAGATTGTTTAGTCATCATTCTAGAACTTACTTCTAGACTATTCTTTGATTTTCTATGATGACTCATATCCTATTATTTTGCTTACTGATTAGCTTACTGATCATGATCCATATGCTGCGCATATATGACTCAGATATGACTTGGTGCTTACATATCATGTATAGAGTCTTATACACAATTGGCTAGAACTCTTACATAATATTCCACCACATTCTATATACCATAACATGTACAAACAGTCATGTAGTATATAAGAGGGACTCTGATGTCCCTTCCAAATAACTTGTTTTTTTTTTTTTTCCATATAAGTTCTTTCTTATACACTCAATACTTCAAGTTACTTCATAGCTCTCTATTAACACATCCCTAGTAGTTTCTACTAGAGATATATATTCCCTTATATTCCTCTTGGTTCCCTTGAACCCCTCGGCTGTGCACAAAGGAGTTTGTTACAGCTGGCCCGGGTAGGGTTGGATGTAGACTTGGAGGTTGGCGAAGGCTAAGGGTAAAGTGGAAGTCGAGCAAGTGTAATGCCTGGCTAAACTCTAGGAACTAAGGCTAAGACTAAGAGACACACCTGAGAGGGCAGAGGAGCTTAGAGACGAAGGGATGAAGGACTAGGGATCGCAGGAGACTCAGATTGTATTCCAAGTAGCTCTAGCTTAGGGTGGTATAAAACGAGAATAAGAGTCTTAAGTACTACGAGATGGAAGGCGATGGAATCACATGGAAGGGAAAAGTCATCTGTAGTATGGAATGAGTCAGAAGTTGCGGAAGGCTATGAGTACAGTAAGGGATGACAGATGAATGATGCATCAACAATGGCATCAGAAAGTCTAGACACTGATAGGGAAACATCGGAACAGAGATAGGAAGGAGTAGGAACAAAGATAAGGAAACTGCGGATCATCCATTAGTGATGTGAAGGAGGCAAGATCGCTTGAGACCTATGATACAAGGTAAAGACAATGTAGAAGCGATAAGCAAAAGAGAAAAAGAGGAAAAAGAGGTAAATAGTGAGCTCAGGAAACAATTGTAACAGAGTTTGTATAACTTCTTTAGATAGTTCCACATCTTGGCTAGCGCATCACGGCATTGCACTTCCCTAAGTTGCTCTTCAATGCCAACAACATTGTTGATACAAGTGGACAAGCACTCAGCTAGACTCAAGTCCAATGGCACCCATAGGTTCATGTCTTCGGATTCCATCCCAGGATAGGCAAGGCTGTAATAATGAATTTTCAAGCAGCATGACTGAAGCTAACGTGAAATTTCATGATAACTTTAGTTACCCCATCCATATTTGGAACATTAGTGGGATTCACCTTAGTTATGTTCCGGCTTTGTTCCGGCTATGTTTTGAATCTGGACCAGAGACAAGTCAAAACTCCAAGCCTGCCAAGCAAATGCCGAATAGTACTGGGCTGTAATTTTCTGGTCACGTGAATCACTCAGAAATGTCTGAGAAAAGTACAAAAAATAGATTGATCGCAGCGAGAGAATGAGTACACAATAGCTAGCAGTGAGGACAAGGACAAGGATGCTGAATTGGATGAGCTCGACTTCTTGGATTTCTTCCCTCCTAGTCCCCTCTCCCCTCTCTCCTCTGATCCCGAATCTGATTCACAATCCACTGATTCAGCCTCGTCAATCAGCTCAGTTGATGAAAAGGAATTACATTACCAGCACCTTCTTGACGTGATCCGAGCACTCTGTGATGAGGTCAAACAGGCACACATCATCTGCTACATCGCCGAGCCAAAGATGCAGGCATCTCAGCTCCATCTCCTCAAGACAACCTTCTTGTTGTTGACTATGGCTTGGGGCACCCTGGGAGCATGGACGATGCATATGTATTTCAAGGCAAACATGGTGTGTTGTCCCTTTCAAGGCAGTGCAATCAGAGCTATTGTCATGACTGCAAAAAACTTACAACTATTATCTGTCAAAGGTGAGTAACGCGTCTGTCATAGGTCCATACCATATGCTTAGTAGATTCAGATTTGTGTTGAACATGCAAATGCCGCACTGAAAGTCCTGGACGCTTTCAGTTGCTCCAGGAGCTCCACTTGCAGATAAAGACTGGGTGGAGTGCTGCATCATCCTCCACAACATGATAATGCACTTTAAAGACAAGAAGGGGACACGCTCGTCCATGACCTGGGCATATGAAGAAGCCAGTGGCACTCAAGATCGTGAGAGGAATCTGAAACCTGTAGCGGTGGCAGTACCTGACAGGACACTGGGGCAGCACTTCCATGTGAACTTGATGCGGGAACTCTTTGCAGTGCTCGGTCTTGGCTATACTGTTAACGAAGAACAGCCCAGCAAGCAGGCATGAGTTCTGGCCGCTTGGAAGAGATCATTAACTTGATAGTAATGAAATACCATGTGTTATTCAAATAGTAGAGAAAAGAGTACAACACACCCAATGGATACACATACAAGACTAGGTTAACTCACCGAGTACACTGTCTCACTAGCACAGCCTCGCAAGCGGACTCACAGACTGCGACATCAAAGTTGAGGAATTGAAATTGAAAAAGGAGTGTTCAAGAGCAGTGGGGAATTTAGGAAGGGGGAGGGAAAGAGGAACCATCAGGGGGAAATAATGAGCCACCAGAGGGGAAATGAGGAGTTGCCGGAGTGAAACAAGGGGCCGCGGGGAAGCAAGGAGTTCCTGGAACACAATGAGGAGCAGTGCTGGGGGTAAACAAGGAGTCGGCACCAGGGTATAAAGGGTCACTGCCAAGCGGAAACAACAAGCTGGAGGGGGAGGGGATGAGGAGCCAGAGCGGTGGTCCAGGAGCAAAGAGCTGGACGGGTTGAATGAGGAACAAGAAGAAAACAAGGGGCCAGGACTGGGAGGCATTGGAGCAAGTGAATTAGTATGTGGCTGTCAAAGCGCATACTGCAACTGGAGTAGCTCGATCTGGTGTGCCATTGTGCACTCCTCTTGTTCTAAGAGCTGGATATCAACTCCATTTTTAGTTTTTAGCTCCTTGAACTTTTACAGTTAGTGTTTAAAAGTCCGGTCTTAAGACTGATGAAAGCCCGAGGACCGAACTGGACCAGACTGCTAGGACTGGTCCTGAACAGTCTGGTCTTTCCTAGAATTGTTTTAGAACCAGTCCTGGTCTTTTTGTTTCAGGAAAATGAAAGGACTGCAAAAAGACCAGTCCTAACTGGTCCAGACCGGCAACTGATGGTTGCCCCCTATTTGGTAGTATATGTTACTTTTGGTGATTTCGCACTCTTTTCATCCATTTTTACTTCATTGTAGACTTCGTAGCACTCTGCGCTACTTCTAACTATCACCATTGGATTTCCCATGGTCGATAACCTTATCAAACTTTTCTTCTCGAGGTTCTAGACCCTTGTGGTCGTCCTACACACCTCTATCTTCTTTTCTTCAAGTTGTGATTACTTTTCCCACAGTTGTGGCTGAGTGTGGCTGATTGTGGCTGCCAGTTGTTTGCCAGTATTTACAGCTCCACTAGACTTAAGCCTCGGAGTCCTCTGTTCTGTTTCCCTTGGTTACTCACAGTGGACTCCAGGTCAGTTGCTCATTGTACTTCGCTCAATATCATTGTTGGTTACTCACAGTGGACTCCAGTGTGATCCTAGAGTCACTATTTAGTGGTTATCCCACTCCCAGAAGCTTCCTTCACTTATCAGTATAGTCCTCTATTTACCCTGTGACAGCAATCAGGGAACCAGAAGAGTAGGCAATATGATGTTTGACATAGAGGACAAAGTCGAGGAATGATGAAATGTCCAGGAAATTCTGCTAGACTTAAGCAACGAAACATAATATCATGTTCCAAGGACTTGATCGTCTTGCTTGTCACCACATGTATTATATTATTTTTTGTTACAGCAGTCAGATACAATTTGATATAAAGAGGTGACACCATCCGCTTTTGCTTACTTCAGCTTGCTGACCTGAAAAGTGGCATGAGGAAGTGGTTCAAAGTCTTCCAGTATGAAGTGATACCATGCTCATGACAGAGGGTCAGGCACCAGGTAGTTTTAGCAAACACAACAGGCATAATGGTACATCTGTGGATAGTGTTTCGAAGTCCAGTTGCGAACTGGTAGCACAACTGGCAACTTGACTGGACCGCAACTAATCGCAACTGGACTGGTCGTACCAGTTGCAACTCTAGTTGCCAGTTGCCTGGTTTGATGAAATTTTCAATCACATGCAATCGCATGTGATCTACACATTGATTAACTGTTCAAATCATGTATAACTCGAAAACGGTCATATCTCAGTCAGATCTTACCCCATTGACATCGTTATTAGCTCAAATGAAAGATCTAAATCTATAGGGTGTCAGCCTTGGTAAGTGGTGCTTTGCTGAAGGGTTTCCTTAACCTGAGCATTGTGTTGATATGGGGTTCAGCAAAACTCTTCTACTGTGAAGGACAGTGTTGATGGTGCATGTTGTCTCTGTATGCAGTTAGTGTTTAAAGGTCCGGTCCTAGGACCAACGAAAGACTGAGAACCAGACCGGACCGGACTGTACTGCTAGGACTGGTCCTAATCAGTCCAGTCTTTGCTGGAATTATTTTAGAACCAGTCCTGGTCTTTTTGTGTCAGGAAAATCAAAGGACTGCAAAAAAACCGGTTCTAACTGGTTCAAACCGGCAACCGATGTTGTCCACTATTATGTAGTATGGTCCTCTATTTACCCTGATTTTCGCTTATTTTTACGATTTTATTTCACCATGTTATGAAATATTTTCCAAAAGTCTCCTCCAAAATGGTATGCAACTTGAGATTGGGCATATTTTTACCGGATATGGACAGAATTGCATAAATATTGATGGATATGGAAGTCAGGGGTTTGGCTACACTCCGTACAACCATTGCTAAGTCTGCCGATCACTTGCCAAGATCGCCTGCATTGATACTTCAAGCTGTCTGCAGAGCTATATTACATCAATTATTAAAATGATCATATCTCAGACTGGAGCATGTGAAGTGTTTTATATTAAAAAAATAGTGGTCTAGAAGGCATGGTGTTATACAGAGTTTGAACCAAATTGATGGGAATGTCTTCCAACGTACCTTTCTAACCACATGTTACACCAAATCCTAATAGATGGTAATGCAGTTAGCTTTTGGTGTCTATTTATGTAAGCCTGTGTGAACCTTTGCACACTGTGTTATCCTGGTGGACCTAATGAACTCTAACCTATTTATATAAGCTGCTGCACTTCATGAAAATGGGATGCATTGACAACTTATTTTTCGGCCATGCTCTTGAACAATGTGTTGTATTTGTGGCGAGTGTGAACAGTTACTGCATGTCATGTTGACGGATGAACAGGGTCACAGGCACTGGGCAGGAGAACGGAAAAGGAGAAATTGAAAAAAAAAAAATTCAAAATGCTTATATAATCAAAGAGCACATGTGCAAGAGCTAAGGAAGAATGAGAGATGAATATATACATGAAAAATACTCACTGCACTGCCAGAGAGCGCATACGTCAGTAACAGTGTAGTTTGGTATTCTGCTTGGAAGTGTCAATCAAACAGGCAATGTTGTGCATTGGACATACCAAAACTTTTCGTGAAAGTCCTCGAAATGTGTGTTTCCAAACCACTGAGTGACTCACTCTGGGCCCTAGGCTGGCAACTGATGCCATATCATTCTTTACTCACAGTGGACTCCAAGTCAGTAGCTCATTGTACTTGACTCAATATCATTCTTGGTTACTCACAGCACATTGTAGCTTTCTGATTGTTGTACAGTCTCTAGGACTACAAGTATTACTTGCTACAAGTCAAGCATTGTGAATGATTCTTGCAGGCAACAAGGTGATAAGCAAAGAAAGCTTGTGGGATAACTACTAAATAGCGACTGTAGGATCATACTGACTTCCACTGTGAGTAACCAAGGGAAACAGAATAGAGGACTCTGAGGCTTATGTTGAGTGGCTGTAAATACTGGCAAACAACTGGCAGCTACATTCAGCCACAATCTGGTTAGAAGTAGCATACAATGAAGTAAAAAGGATGAAAAGAGTGTGAAATCACCAAAAGCAACACAAGGATGGCAAATTGATGATCAAGCCAACAATAGACAGAGACAATGATATGGCTTGAAGCAGGTTAGGGGGGTCTTGACAAGATCAATCGCTACAAATAAGACAGACAGAGTGTCCTCAGAACTCATCCCGTTAAAGTTGCCATATGTAAGTCTCCCTACTGCATTCTGCTCTCCTCCACTTCCGCCTCCATTTCTTGCTCTCCCAGGTGTCTTCAATACCCTTAAAGTACCTAGTAAGCAGATTCAAAATAAAACTGGAGGCAACTGGCAACTACAGTCTTGTCCCAGTCAGTTGGACTTTAAATAAAACACTAAACATGCAGGTCCATGGACTGCTCGCATAGGGAGTATGACATCCAAACAGACAGCATGCTATTAATATACTCCTTCTGTATTGTCTGACACTTTGAAGCAAGCTAAAGCTTCTATCTCTACTATTCCACTCACTGTATATCACATCCTCTAACAGCCGATTGCCCAATCCTAATCCTCAGTCGGAGATAGTGCCAGACAGACGAGACAACAAGTTTCTATATATATGATGATATTCAATCCCTGCCCGGTTTGGACTGGTTCTTGTGGCTGTTTCGGCAGTGTCTTTGGTTGGTCCAACTTGTAATTCATCTTACATTTCCTGAATTCTCTTGTGTGCGCTATCGGAGGCTAACTGAATCGTTATCATGCAGTGTGTGTTTGCTTATTGACAAAAATATAGGAACAGGGTTGCTTGACGCAAAGAGTGGTTTCATTACAACATGAAAAAGGTAAGCAGAAGGTAGCTACCAATGGGATTGACACTACCAGTGTCAGAACTTCCGAGCATTGATGATGCAGGAGGAGGAGAGAAATGTGCATCTGCTGGTTCCACCACAAAGTGAATTCTGATCACAAGCTGGATGCGACACACTAAGAAGCTTCCCCTTTGTGATCATGTATGTCAGTGCGTCAGAGAATGACGCAGACTGGATGAATTGGCAGATTGAGCAACCATAATGTGACCTGATCACATACTTTTGGCCTAGTAAACAGAACAGGAAGTGAATACTTGAGTATTCAAGGCACAAATCGTCTATGCAGGATTAATAACAGCAAACGGAACAAGGCCCTCACACTGGACATTGCATACCAAGGTCTGGCTCAATGCAGCGTTGTAGTGAACTCTCACTAGTTTGTTATTGTTGCTAGGTCCAAAATTTTCCCTGGAGGCCCTTTCAAGGGTTTGCTCTACTTGCGGACAGGAGGCTCTATCTACATCCTTGTCATTGTTGCAGGATTGGACCTGGGGCAGGCGTTAGCATAGGCGATTGCAAGTTATTTTTTGCCTTAGATCACCAAGCCATAAGAAAACCAGTGATGTGAAATGGTTTCTGCAATTTATTCAGGCAAGGCACAGTGCTGTCTGGGCGGCCAACCTGCGAAGGGCTGTCTGAGGGTTTCCCAGTATTTCCCTCGCCAAAAAACGAAAGGTTATGCATGCACCCAGCAAGGCCAAGGATCTATCCGACGCCAAGACCCTTCCAAGCCCAATTATCTACCCCATCGGAGCAATCTGAATGAAGGGCATGTAAAATGTAAAATTTTCTTATTATTTTACACAATCATACCATAGCGGATAGGTACTTGTTATGTCGCTTACACTTGTACATTTGGATGACGCTATCTTCTGATCTATCTTACCTACTATCTTCTCCCTGATCCTTCTCTACTCGACCCATCGGCAGTCTGGGTATATGATATTCATAGCGCATGTGGGTATTCCTCCTCCCACGTCAGTTATCACTGAGGTAGACACTACTACCTAGTACTACACCCCACATGGACAGAAATGGATTTTTTTAAAAAAAAGCAGATCTACCCGACCCCAGATGATAAGCGAATAAAGCTTCTGGGAGTGGGATAACCACTAAATAGGGACTGTCAACCATGGGGAATCCAATGGTGATGGAGTAGTAACACTAGAACACATCAAAAGCATTGTCAATGCTCAAAGATCCAGAAGTGTGATCGCCGTAGCTCTTAACATATTGGGTTTTCACAGAGCCAGAGCCAGAACCATCATCTGACGACCAATGTTTAATCTTCTTGCTGCCATTCTTTCTTGGTCAAGTAACAAAAAAAGCAAGAGTTGCAAAAGACATAGGTGATGTGAATGAGGAGAGCGAGGGTGGTGGGAGTCACTACAGTGGGAATGGCAGACCTGGTTTCCAGTAAGCTCAGAGTCTGGGCCATACATCAGGCTTGAGTAATTAACAATGTTTTTAGCATCATATTCATAGTGTTCGAAGGTCCAGTCCTAGGACCGATGAAAGACCGAGGACTGGACCGGACCGGACCAAAAAAGACCGATTTTTTCGGTCCGGTCTTTCCTAGTTTCACTTGGTCTCGGTCTCAGTCTTTTCATTTCTCAAAAATAAAAAGACCGGTTAAAGACCGGTCGCAACCGGTCTTTTGGGGGGACCGATGTTGCCCCCTATTTGTACATATATTGAAGTATTTACCCTGATTTTCTCATATTTTTACGATTTATTTTGAGTTAGTTATGCTATTTATACCAATATATCGACATCAAGGTCGAGATTGGTCAGATCTCACCCGGATATGGACGGATTTACATTATTATTAGCTCTAAAATTAGATAGGGG
>JBBPPY010000844.1:0-15707 GCA_038092195.1 Leccinum barrowsii | reverse complement strand
CGGAACATAACGTTCCTTGCAAGGTAGGAGTTAGATGACTGGTCCCGAGAGGTCGTGCTTATTCCTCTGTAGTACTTGGAAACGCTTCCAGAAGGAAGCAGTGACCTGCAAAAGTCTGAATACTCGCTTACCCAGCACCTGGCAAACAATCTGATTGATATGTACATCAACCTCCCGTCGAAGAACAATTACCGTCGTCCGGCGAGTTACGCCAGCAAAGGCTACCGTACGAGAAGGATGGCGGTCGATTTCGCCATCCCGCTGATCACCAACGTTAAAAACGCCAAGCTTCTCGCTGAAGCTCTCGTTCGCAAGTTACCGCTCGATGTTTCGAATGTCGACTCCAAGAGCTCGTATCTTACCCACATATTCCCAGGACTCGTCAACGTCGCTGCGTTCGTTCCGCGAATCACTGCTCCGTCCGGCGATGATAGCTTCGACCAAGCCACACAGGCGGCTCTTTGTTCTGGCTTCACGACGTCGCTGATCCTTCCTCATGGCGTAGATGGATCGATCACAGATGCCGCGAGTTTGCAAAGCATGCAGGATATTGCGGCAAGCAGTGCCAGCTGCAACTATGCACTGCAATGTGCGTTCGTAACACGGGAAATACATAAATCAAATCGATGTCGACTCTTACGATCATCGAGGGTGCGATGCAGGCAAGAGAGAGTGGGCCGTTTGGGTAGTCTCGGGTCGGTAGATTAGTGGAACACCGTACCAGATCATCGAGTACGTGCGGATTGAAGTGTACAATCATGTTCGAAGTTAACACTGCCCGGCTGGTCCCCAACCAACCCGATTGCACCTAGTATCCCGCGTGCTAACGGCCCTCCTCCAATAAATGGTGCTTCTCGCTCAGCTCCCCTCCAGGCGTTCTTTATTCGCGTTTGTGATATCTTGCAACGCTTACTACGGTACTGGCGAAATGCGGAGACACTGATCATCGAGTGTGACGGTCCACGTTATCAGTGGGGGCCCCATCAGCGTCACGGTCACAGATTAAGCGTGACTTCACTTTTGTGCCTCCCACTCAGGTTCCCACTCATCCGAGTCGTATATCACCCACAGAACCACGGATACGGACGATCCCGGTCAACCCTTAAATCCTCCCATGTCGTATGTACATCCTGTCATTATCCTTGGCAACGTGCTGAACGGGTTCTAAGTCGGCAAAGATGATGATGATCAAAGGTTCGCCGTTCAAACAACAATGCTTCTGTCGTATGCAAGCTCACCTTCTTTTGCTTCAGACATCGAACTTCGTACACTGGAGTAGCAAAAGCTCTTGATTGTGAGGGAACATCAACTCGAATTATCCGTACGGGATACATCACGGATGTCGAAGGAAAGCGAAGGAGAAAACTTCACCATTCCTCATGGAATGTTTTGGTGGGTACATTTTCTCCGTTTCGTTCTATGGCAGGGAAGTGAATAGCGTCAGTGATGGCGAGGAGTGTTCCACCCTCGTCGTGAAGGTTTATCAAGAGCATCTCACGCGAAAAGACAGCAGTTTCGCAGGTACTGTCGGTTGCGTTCTGAGGGATTTCAAGGATGGGGGTGGTATCCGGTCGTTCTGGGTTTACGATCAAGTTTGCTGTAATTGCCAACATCCAAAGCCTAGGCCACTCGAGCAGAACCGTGAGTCGCCCTCACTTCCTGTGTAGGCAAACGCTGATGCGGTCTTTCAAACTTTGATCAAGGTCAATCGGGACGATCGCAGCAACTGTGCTGCAGGGCAGTCCCCGAACGCGAGCCCGAATTAACAAACTGGCCTCCCGCCTTCATCCCTCCAGACTTAAGTCTACCGTGAAGATCATTACTACGAGGATGCGACAGCGGCCCATTTCCAGCCTACCACGATGCCCCCATGCCCCCCACAAACAGCCAGCTTGCTGCGCCATCTCCGTCCCCGTTCGTTTCCATACACCCAAGTTCCCCCCTCCTCCTGTCGGCTCGCCGTACCCTTATCTCTTATCCCACGTCCATCGCAATTACGCAATGCATGCCGTCCCGACCGCCCCGTCTACCAGCTACGATCCGAACGACATCGAAGAGCAATTACATTCTTCACTGAGCCATCAATCAGTCATCCTCCCTTTCCCGTCCAGCCGTAGCAGAGGACTGAAGCGGGGCGAAATGTTGTCCGACCTACGCGTCCCTCGGTCGGGGGCGGAGGCGTTGGGGCGAAGCAAAAGGTGGTCAAGCCACCACCGCGGGTGGAGAGAGCACGCAGGTGTGAGATGCGAGTCCGGAGTCGTATCCTTTCCCGGAGGAGACGGCGGGAGAGGGGGTGAGGAGCACGAGGAGCCGGAGTGTGACGCGATCAGCTCGTCGAGTCCTCTATAATGGTGCAGATACACACGGCCTTTAAAGGCACTGCTGCACCGCATCCCATTGGAGCGATACGGTCGCGCACGATTACGGTTTCGATCATGGAGCACCTTCCAAGTTCTCTGCTATCATGAACCAGTCACCCAGGTGGGGTCGACGTTCTCAAGGTTTACTTAGCGCTGATACCAAGCCTGCATAGAGACCTCGTCAAGCTCACTCAAACTATCGATCAAGTACAGGCCCTCCTCATTCATGGAAGCTATTGCAGAGCAAAATCTTGCCTCCACCATAACGCTCACCGCTGCTCGTGCGCCGTGGCCAGTCTGCAGCTTTGGATTTCGCAATCGCAGCCGCACTGGCGCACGGGTATTCAACTATATTTGTAGCGAGTCCGAGCCCGAAGATGAAGACGCTGTTCGAGTTCGTCTTCAAAGGATTGGACGCCCTAGATATACGAAGAGCATCTAGACTACGTACGACATATCCAGAGCACGAACCCCGATTTTTGTAAGACTATCATCAGAGTCAACGTGTTCCGTCAGCATCGTCAAACTGTACAAGTTGGTCCCATACATCAATCAGCGTTATCTTGCTCACATTTTTGACAGTACATCCAACCCAGAGATGCCCGTGTCTTAGGCCAAGCTAGCCTCGCCATTATTTGACGAGGCTGAGGTAATGCCACTTCCTCTTGTGGGCAACTGCCTAGAACCATACCTCGTGTTCATGGCTTCGACCATCGATAGATATGAAGGCACCGGTCGTTCTTTTTCCCTCAAATTCATCCAACAATTGCGCGAAAGTACCCCTCCTCTCTCACCAAGAACACCATAGGTGGAGGACTGAACCTTGTCGCGTTTTCGTCCTTGATAGTATGGGTTTCGGCGTTGGTGGAAAGTGAGTGACATGTTCCGAGCGTGTTGATCGGCACTCATCTCCACCTCCCTCTTCAAGTCTTTTAATGGACGGTAATGGACGGTACGCACTGAATATTGAAAAGACGTGCATAGCTGAACCCTTCGTTCTTTAGGTGCACTTTGTTTAGAATTTATACCCGCATCACACCAAGTAATGGATTCTGTCGCGAGTCGCGTTTGGTATTCCGTTGACGCGTGCCTTTTCCGCAGCGGACTCTTACATTACTTTCCGTGTGGTGGTCGCTCGGGCAGCTGCTTGCTTCCCTGATCGCCTGGGGATTTGTTACAAACTACTCGTGCGATCCCTCGATTCGGTCCCTCGATTACCTTTGGAAAGTGCCCAAAGTCGGAGAACATGGGCTGGAGGTGTACCCTGTACGTTCAAATTTGTGGTCTGTGCACTCGTCAGCTCACGTTGTGTAGGTTCACGCTGTCAGTATCAGTCAGTCGGTGTTGGCTGACGAGGTTTTGAGACTGAATACGTTGCCTCGGTAGTGGGGCAGTCACGTTCGTGGCATTCATCATGCGTTACTTTGCGTTCAATTTACATGAATCACCCAAACACCTTCTGGCTCAAGGACGCGACGATGAGGCGATCACGGTATTGTCTCCTTCGGAATGTATACGGCTCGATCAACCGATCATTACACTGTTTTAGGTTCTTGAACATATCGCGCGTCGCAACGGAAAGACCATTTGCCTCAAGATCGTGGATGTACAAACGACAGGCTCGACGAGCCTGTACCTTACATACCGCAACTACGCGACCCGGCCAATGGGTGCGTTTTTTTTTTGTTGCGTTCCGTCGCTTGTTTTGATTGGTCGACTGATTGCTCACTCCAGGCCCGTATATGTCTCGGCAGCCTTTGTTCATGGTCTCGGCGGTCCTAACGTTGTTCCTTCCCATCGAGGTGCGGGTTTTCTTTCCTGTTTCTATGTTCCTGGACTCCTTTTGGTTTGACGCACGTATGTACGCTAGACCGCGGGGCATGGCGCGCTCTAACACTACCGAACCCGAACGAAACGTTATCCCGCGGCTTCATCCCGACCACATCTACCTCTCAAAAGACTACCGCTGGTCCTACCAATGCACCCAAAACGCGCTCGCTGCGGGAAATA
Organism: Leccinum barrowsii; assembly: GCA_038092195.1. NCBI lineage: Eukaryota > Fungi > Basidiomycota > Agaricomycetes > Boletales > Boletaceae > Leccinum > Leccinum barrowsii. Next base: position 11,337 of record JBBPPY010000844.1, on the reverse strand, counting down.
AAGCTAGAGACACCGATACGTGCTCAGATTGTGTCCGCTGAGATAGAGAGGAGGTGAACATACATGCGCCGCATTGCAAGGCAAGGCAGTCATCAATTGATTCGTACGCTCCGGTCTCATTCTCTTTTCTGCTTGTCTTTCCCCGATGATACAACTTTCGTTCCTCGTGTCGCCGTTTGATCTCAAACGCCTTGACTCGTACGCTAACAACATGGACGACTACTACCTCATCTTAGATCTTGCCTTGCGTCGCGGGATGATGTGAGCCTGCCTGCTGCCATGCAAGCATCGATACTTGTTGGCATGGGCCTCCAGAGAAAGTCCATCGAAGAAGTCGAGGTAGGTGTTCTTCGTACATCACCTTGACGGTGCCCAAACCTTTGTTTGATTTCTGACGTACAACGCTCCACCAGCAGAAAGCGTTGGCATTGTTCAACAAGCTGAAATGATTAGCAAGAAGTTGACGGACATGCAAAAGAAGGCGACTCGGATGCGATTTCGTTGACAAGGTGGTCGAAGGAGGGAGAGACCAAGGTGTGTGCGTGATTGGCAAGTCTGTACTGGTTGAGTTGGTTGACGAGAGATGGAATGGGTTTGTACTAGTTTGTAGGTGTTCTTCGTACATCACCTTGACGGTGCCAAGACTAGTCGAGGCATGGTTGCTTCGCACTATGAAAGCCAACCCAACGATTTGCAGCTCATGTCGTATGCCCCTGCACACTGTCTATTCGTACTGCATCCCTCCCTCGAAGTCGCCGTCTCCAGAACCGCCGGCTGCTGCATGAGGCGACATTAGTAAAGCCGAGATCGATTGCATCGAGATCCTGTCACACGTCACGGTGACATCGCCGATCTGGAGATCCAGCCTAGATTTGATCTGATCTCGATTTCCCTTTATAGGTCGCCGCACATGATCGTGCAAGTATATAAGCGTGTGTTTTCTGCTATCGCCCTCATCCCTTCGCTGACCTCTTTTGATCTGCTACTTTCTTTCTTGCATCCATGGCCCCGAACGATGGGGAGAGTGCCAGCAGCGGACAAAAGCGTTCGCTCCCGAATGCTCTTGAATTAGGGCCGAGGAAACGACCGTACGTTTGGTTGCACCGCTAACAAATTTTCTTTTACTCACAACTATTCAGAACTGCGCCAGACCCTTTAGTTCATCATGGGCGACACTTCGGTCGAGCGGTTCATGCATTTGCTAACGTGCAAGCGTTACTGACGAATGGTTTGACACTCATGGGCGACATCGAGGAAAATGGCTTAGATTCGCTCACGACCCAGTAAGTAGCATCCAGAACGATTGTCTTGCACACCAACTAAGCTATGATACTCTCGAAGGCAAAAGCAAGAACATTTTGTGTTTCGTGAGCTGTTGAGAATCATCCCGGGGCTCGAAGCTCGGCTCATGGAATCGTCGGAGGACGACCTCATGGGCGTGGCAGAACTGGTGAAGTTGCTGGTTTCTCTACGTGTTACTCTACTAATGATTGCATGCAGGTCCAGAAAGGTGCCAATGGCGCAAGGGCTGATGATACAAAAGGGATCAAGGGCGCAATTATCGACTGGATCACCCCCACAGGTCAGAGATTTATTTATTTATCTAATTTTAAATTCCATTTCCTCCAAGGTCAAACACTTACTCCGCATATCCCGCGCAACGCCAAATCCGGTCGCGGATTCCACCATGAGCGCACAGGAGCGCTCCTTTGCCCTGCTGGCTTCGAGTGGCAAAACATCGAGTATGTATCTGATTCGATTTCGGTAAAATTCTGACGTAGCGTCTTTAAAGGATCAAGGCAAAGTTGAGGAGTGGACAAATCCAGGTCGCGGGAGACCAATGGCCAATTTTTCTTTATGCCAATTATATGTATGATTCTGAAGACCCATGGAATGGCCTACTTCGTAGTGGGCTCCTCGTTTGTGTACGTTTCGTTGCGCTTCGATGATATGAAACACTAATTATTTTTAGGCTTTTAAGCACGTGTTTACCTCACCCAGCTCCGTCGACCAGGAACCCAAGGCCACTCGGTCCGGTAATGCACGAATCCATGGCATGTACAGCGTGACAAAAGCCTCAATAGCTTATGTTGCAACTCAAGTAAGATGTTGTGCACTCGTTTCTGCTGTGAATCCTGTGATGCTGACCATTATAGGCTCGATTTTCACTGTCGTCGGCACAAGTATTCTCCCGTACAGATCTCATTACTGACTCAGAACGTTTCTACAATAGTATTCTTGATTTATTGAATGATCCAGAGGAGCAGGAAGAGGTCGAGCAGTTGCTTCTGTGGTGGAACAGACAGATATTCCCACTCTATACAGAGAGTGAACGCCTACCATCGAAGAATAGTGCGCTCGCGAGGATTCGTGCTAAGCGAGCAGAGTACCGGGCGGTTGCAGCTGCAGTAAACAATGAGGCATAAACATCATGTTATATCTTCTTTTTCTATCAGTGTCCCGGTGTCAGAATTGATTCCAATTTGGCAAATAAATTGCAATCATCTAGTTGGAGTAACTATGGAAATTTTGATGATGTGGTCGTGTATGGGGTATAAGTCAACCTATGTAATCTGGATTGGCATTGTGAAATCTGCAATGCGTAAGTCAGATCTTACAATGTGATCCATTGTAGGGATATAAGATAGTCTGACAGTGGCACAGTGCAATTCAGATCAGCATTGTAAGATGTGCCCAATTTATTGATCTTGTGATTAGAGTGACTATGACAGATGTTATAATGTGATCCATGTAGGGATATAAGATAATAATATGTGATTCAGATTGATATTGTAAGATCTTCTCAATCCTGATATACATTGACATGAGATTCATGTAGGGACATGTTCTAATCTATATCAGATGTCTGGTTTATGTAACAACTGTCAGTCTTCTTTACACCAACATCTTATAATTGATGATAATGTAGATATAAACCACCATTATGAAAACATCTGATAAATACTATCAATATAGCTGTGTAAACTGTAACAACTCTCTGCATGACACTAATTGCCACATCTTCCAGTCTGAGTCCAATTGTTAATTCATGTCATGTAGAGAGTAGGTACAATTTACAAAGCTATGACACAGATTACAGAAATCACAAGAACTTCCCACAATTACATTTAGGATCCAAACTATCATACAGGTTGGAAGCTATGAATCAATGTATCAGATCTTCCTTAATTATTTCAATTATAAGTTCAAAAAGTGCAATGGATTTTGCAATCAATGTCATGTAGGTAGTAGTTACAATTTAGAAAACTATGACTCTGGTGGACATATCTTCCAACCTTGATTATAATGTTAATATATGTTATGCAGAGAGTAATTTTCATTTACAAAGCTATGACTCTGATGGTCAACAACCCTCTGCATGATGCTAATTAGAACATCTTCCAATCTGGGTCCAGTTTCCATCAGTATCATGCAGAGGGTAGTTACAATGTACAAAGCTATGACTCTGATGGTCATATCTCTCAACATAATTATAATGTCAATATATGTTATGCAGGGAGTAATTTTCATTTACAAAGTTATGACTCTGATGGCCATATCTTCCAACATGATTATAATGTCAATATATGTTATGCAGAGAGTAATTTTCATTTACAAAGCTATGACTCTGATGGCCATATCTCCCAACATGACTCCAATGTCAACCTAGTATGTCATAGCTTTGTAAATTATAATTACTTTCTGCATAACATATATTGACATTATATTCATGTTGAGAGGTATGTCCATCAGAGTCATAGCTTTGTATATTGTAACTACCCTCTGCATGATACTGATGGAAACTAGACCCAGATTGGAAGATGTTCTAATTAGAATTATTGAGATTAATTTTGCCATTGGATATCTCAGTTATATCCTTGACAACTACCTAAAGGATGATAATTTGGATCCTAAATATATTTGAGGGATGTTCTTGTAATGTTGGTCAACCCACTCAGAGAAAATAATGGTTGAGCTAGTGTGTTGTAATAGTGATGGAAAGGACAATGAAAGTTATTTTTGATAAGGAATAATATGACTATATCTATTTGTCACAGTTCCCCTGATGAAGGTGCAAGGATTGGTGGACAACGTGTGCGTGATATTTTGGAAGGCGGATCATATGCCAACTATCGTGCGTCTTTATATCTATTGATTGTATGCACTAGTATTGATCATGGACTCGTCACTCCAGAATGCATTTTCAGACCGTTTCTACGCAACCCTGCCAGGATGGCTCCCAACATACATGGTGCCGGACCTCTCGATCTGCCTCACATTTTTCGGACGAGTGCCTCACGATGTCTGCAGGGATACCTTGCTATCGAGCTCCTCATGCAGGAGAACTCGGATCTCCTGCGTTAGGGATACGTTGAGAACAACGAGGTAAACAATCGTCTCGCCTTGCATGCAATAGCCAGCGTCGGCAGCAGCGAGATGGCAGAAGCGCTTTAAGAGGACATACACAGACTGCTCATTTCACCGTGGAAGTTCGTCGCCTCTATTTTTTCGCATTTGACCGTTGACCGGACCGTGCCACAGGACTTCGCAGACATTTGTCAAAAAGAAGGCAGCACTGACGCTGTTACGACTGTATCGAAAGGATCCTAAACTCATTCATGCGGCCATATCGTGTCAGTCCGTTCGGTCGTCGTATCTTTCCGAAGGATGAATCATGCCCCCGTAGTCGATCAACCAACACGAATTCTCGGCAACACACGCCTCCTATAAGGTTCCCGCTCCGTGGTTACAAGTGAAGCTCCTCCGACTTTTATACAGTATTATCCCCCGACGAGTGCGTGTCAGTTGCGTTTGCGAAGCATGTTGCTCGACTGAATACATAAGATCCCGCACTTCGCAACACGTTGAACGAGGTTATCCAAACGGTCATGAATAATAGTACCACACCCTCGAGAAACTTGCCGCACAGTAAAGCCCAGCATATAGTCCTTTTCGAAGAATCGGCCTCGCTACTCACCTGGACACCAGCTTACCTCTGGCAGACACGGCTGCCGTTCTTTTCCCGTTTCATCTCTTCTAAGAGATGATCGTTCGGTACCTGGACACAGTGGCGCATTTTGCAGCACGCCCACTTCCCTCGATCCTTGAAGGAGAATTAGGGCATGATAATCCTGACCCTTCGTGACAAGGATATAAGGCAGTGTTTTCCTCTCAGTACCTGCCACGTCTATCCCATTGCCACCACCGTCGGCATTATCTGTGGTCTTACGTGCGGGTTCGTCAACTACCAATTTGGCAGCCGAACAAGCGAGTATCTCCTCGGGCCTTTCAGCTCTGATGATTGACCCCAATACATCGAACAGCCTTCAAAATATTCCTCATTTGCATGACCAGCCTCATCTTGCTTATCGGCGCCGGCCTCTTTCAAAAACCTGTTTGGGCTTTCGAGCAAAATGTTTACATCAAACTCATCGGCGCTGCTTCTGACAACACTGGCGGAACCGGTCCCGGGTCGTATGACGTCCGTGGCAACGTTTGGCATCTCTATTGTTGCAATGCCGAGTTGGGCTTTTGGTCCGTGTTCAATGCTGCCTTGCTGGCAAAACAGCGCGACACTTGAGCGGGTTTTCTTCTTAATCACGTTATCGATCGTGGTTGGCCGACCCGGCCACTGCCCTCTTGTACTACATTTAGAGAGGTAAGACCAATTTTGACAAGCAGGGAAGGTTCAATCATCTATTTTATTCATAGGGACGTACGACGACAGTCTAGTTGGATTGGAGTTGGCCAACGGAAAGCAGAGACATGAACAATGCTAAGCTCGAGACTCTAGCCAAACGGCAGCTTGGCGGAGAAGAATTTGCAAGCAGAAGTGGCCGTCGCCGCTAACTAAGAATCTAATGTGCCCAACCATGAGCGCTGAACGTTCACTCGATCCGGTTCGGAACTTCTTGACGAGTTGACTCGGAGCATTGATCACGATACTTACGAAGATTTTGGAGGGTCGAATGCCGTCGTTTCGTTCCTTCATGATTATGCAAAGAGTTTTGGGATGGACCGTGCCGGGAATTACTTCCTTGCAATTCTCTCATGTTAATGCCCTCAATTAAAATTGTGTGACTCATTGGCCTGACTCACACGAGGATGTACACGGTCGCAGACTACCAGTGACCGTGAACAAGGAGAAGCGGTGTTGTATCGGGTGGTGCAAAGACACGTCAAAGTGGGAGCCTGTATGATACCCAGCTCGTAACCTTGTCGTCACCCAAATAGTCGGTGACAGGGTAGATCTTGGGTGATTAGTATCTCATCGTGAATGAACCGGTTGAACATAGAATGGTTCAACTTGAGGTGTTGCGTTTGAAATCACAGTTTAATGTGCAGTCGCAACACATTCTCCAAGTCTGACTCGGATCACAATGGCCAGGTTCCTCCAGGGTGTCAAGTTTGGACAAACAGACTTTTTTGAGCACTGGAAGTTGATTGAGCATCATAGATCAATGGGCACTGACTCCAAGGGAGTAGGCTCTGAGTCAGACTGTTTTCCCTACATTGTTGGTGCAAGTTGGATAGCACTGGCCACAATGATATTAATATTGCCATTATTCAAGGTCACTTTTGGTTACTAGTATCCTGGAGACATTGAGTGGTACTACTAGTATCTGAGTCTTGAAGTAGTTAGTAATGGAATTAGTAGTAGTAAATCAAAAGTTGATGGGGCCACATCCCCATCATGTATTGGTGCCACCTTTGAATATAGTAAATTTGGAATGAAGATACTTTTGAAGTTGGTATAGTACTAGTAGAAAATGCTGGCATGCTGCTAGTAGTGGCACTGACATCTGTACTATCTGTACTATCTGTAGGTCTGTAGGTCTGTACTATCTGTAGGTCTGTACTAGTATGTGTAGGTCTGTAAGGCTGTGCCTGCTCTATGAAAAATCTGTGCAGTCTGGGAGGCTGTATCTGCTGTGTGAAAAATCTGTACTGTCTGTACATCTGTATCTCTGTACCAAACTTGCTGGTTTACTGATGTTGTTTCACAGCGCCCCGCAGTAAGAGCCTAGGACCTGGCCGCCTCGTGGCTTCCATTCCTTGCCAAGCCCTCAGGCCTCAGGGAGTTCGAGCGCATATAACATCCACTTTTCCTTTCGACTTTTGAATAAAATCCTTCAAGCGGATACCACGCTCCGGCCAGTCTCTTCGGTCGCGCAACGCTTGAATCTCCGTCGACTTTGTAAACTCTGCCACGCGCGGGAGGCCGTGCGAACTTTCCCGTGAGCGCACGTGGGCGGCCCCGCTTGCCGATTGGGTGCAATCCGGCCAAAGCCGAGACGCGACCCCACCGTCTGTCACGCCTCGACTCGGTCCGTGTTTACTTAATGTTGGGCGGGCGGACAGCGCTGCATATGCTGATCCGGGCCTCGTTGGTTTGTCCCTCTCTGGCGTTTCGAATGCCGATAACGTCTGTCTATCTCCGTTGCGTCATGGTCATGTTGGCCGAGTAGTGGTTCGGTATGCAGTACCCTCCGGGCCTCAAGAAACAGGACATCGTATGTGATGGTGGAAAAAGAGTCGTGAGTTTCGACTTCGTTTCCGTTCTTTTTCCTGGCTAAAAACAAGCACGCGTGCGGGGTGGTGCTGTGCGGATGGTGTGTAGTCTTCCCGAAGGCTGGAGGAGGTCGCACATCCGGATTCAGGAGTATACTACGTGAACAAGGGAAAGGTGCGTAGCGATTGCTGTGGCCATTTCGATGATCATGTCCATATCTTTCTGCTCTCATCCTCTGCATACTATATCCGTGTACGTGTGCGCTCACACGACGACATTGCCAGGGTCTGTCCACGGCGTCGAACATGCTCGACCTCGGAACACGCTCCTTCATCACGAAAAGCGCCGAAGTACTTCGACGGAGCACGTCCATGCAAGCACTAATTGAAGAAGTCCAAGAAGTCCATCTTGTGTTGGACGTTCAACAACCCGGGAACGGCAGCGGGTCCGCGAGGACGGTATGTTATGATTGCGTGTTTCACGCTGAGCGGGACGTCTTTTGGCTCGAGGACGTCGGGAAAGGCAAGCCGGAGGAGGTCCCGTATACGTCGAGTAAACTCCCCCAAAAACTTGCTTGGACGCGCGAGATACAACTGCTCAACAACGAAATCGCACAAGAGGCATGTGTTCGTGCATACCTCGTGTTGCCTTGACTCATCCTGTGCTCTCCCAGAAAAAATTGGAATATATCCGCACCCCGGGACTCTCCCACAGATTTGTCTTCGAGCTTCCGGTCTCCCACTTTTTTCACAGCTCAGAAGCCATCTTCCATGCCTCCTCGTAACGGCATATCTGATAACACTAGCTACCCAGCAGAGTCGAATCGTACTGAGCGTCATGCCACTGCCCCCAACAACGGTAACCATCGCTGGCGATTTAACGGGACTGGCCAGTTAGTCGATGCTGGCGCAACCACGGAGTGGGACCTTGCGCAGAACATTGCCAGACTGAAGCTCAGTTCGGTCACAGACCTCGCAGAGGACGTTCATGGTCCCATGAAAACTCCACCTCAATCCCAACTCGCAGCAGCAGTCGTCCAGTATAATGAAGCTAGTCCCTTGGAGACAGCTTCCGATGCTAGCATCGATTCCTCGCCCCATGGTTCGGATCATCAGCTTTCACCTTCTCACTCCCGAGTATCCTCCACGGATACCCTAGAATCTCGCGAATCTGCGTTGTCTTCAGCCAGTCAGACCATGCGCGGTCCTCCGCAGCTCAAGATCGCGGGCGGTGCTGAGGCAAAGGAGCGCCCACATTCGTTCAGTGGGGGGTTGTCGTCGGCTGAACTACGCCGTCTCAAGCAAGCAGGCGAGGAACCTTCGGGAGTAAATCAATCGGGAGACAACGCTCTCCAACCACATCAGTGGTCTTCTTCCCACTATCGCGACCTCTTGGGCGATAAACCCTTCTCACCTGATCAGCCGACATATCCGTCGTTGGCTGGGGCTGGGGCTTTTGGTCGTGGTGGCCAGCAACAATATAGTTATCGCGCCGTTCAAGGGCATCTGGCGGCTGAAGTAGAGGCTGAATATGCGGCAGGACCGCGACCCTTTTTCCCCGCCGCACAGGGCATCCCAGGTACCCCCCAACACTTTGTTCAGGGTCGACCTGTCGATGGGGTTTCCCCCGCTTCCTATCGCCAACCTCAGCGCGGATTCCCTCCGCAGTCTTTGATCCCCAATCCTACCAGTCTTGGTTATGCGGCAGGCCATGTCCCCCACCTCTCTCTGGGCACTGCCCAACAGCTCTACGATATGGTCTTACCTCATGGGGATGGCCACCACCCAGCCGTTACTCGGGTACAACAACAGCATAATATATTCCGCGGTACCCACCAGCATTCCGCGTCTGACCCATCTGCGCTTAGAGACGCTGCCGCTTTAGCCCTGCTGAATAGCTCGGCTTTTGGTGCAGCTGCTCATAATTTATACCCTCCCAACGTAGCTCCAGCGATTGGGCTGTATGCCAATCAGTTTTATGGCCCGCCCGATGGATATACTCCAGATGTCGCTGCGGCTGTGAGCCGATTGCAAGCTCAATTCTCTGGGCCATATGGGGCTTTACCCAGTCAGGCGATCGGAATCACGAACACCGGTAGTTCTAATGCAGGTTCACAGACCAGTGGCGGGCCCAGCGCGAACAACCGTAAGCTAGGACTGTACAAGACGGAGCTATGCAGGTCCTGGGAGGAGAAAGGAACCTGCCGGTACGGTACGAAATGCCAGTTCGCTCATGGAGAGGATGAGCTCCGCACAGTGGCTCGGCATCCCAAGGTAAATCATTCATGTGGTGAGGATTTTTTTTTGCTGACCAATCATTTCTGCAGTACAAGACCGAAATTTGTAGGGTACGTTGAATTGTCGATGATTTTGATAGTTCCGTTCTCAAGCGATTCATAGACATTTTGGGTTTCTGGGGCTTGTCAGGCTTATGGAAAGTGTTGTTGCTTCATCCACACAGAGCTTCCGACATCGGGTGTCGCGCCTGGCGCCGACGGAGCCCCTCCACGAGAGTGCATTGTGCGTTTGTTAGCGTTTCTAATTGGGCTATCATGCTGACGCTCTATCCAGGTATCTAGGCGCAATACTGGTGAGCTTGCGTCCTTGGTCAAATAATCGAACGGGATGACGGATATGCGTGGTGCCTGTAGCACTGTGAACTGTTCTCGACCACCTTGGCGGCGACCAAACACATCATCGGCGAGCTGAAGTATGAAGTATGGAATACTACAGGCTTCAGCAGGTCAGACAAGCGTCAGAATATCTCTGCTCCTGGTTTTCTCACTCGAAACGGTTCGTAACAGACCGTCTTTTGGTCAAGTTCTCGACGTCGCCGTACAACAAGGATGATCTAGCGCATATGTTGAAGTTGGTCGAAAAGATCGAAGGTGAAGAGATCCGGAACCATTTGGTCACCTCCGATGCGGGTTCATCGGTCGCATGCCCCGATGTTGGGAAAGGGAGCGGTCATTCCGTGTGGATTATTGGTACGCGATGATCAATTTTTTTCCCCGCTTCGATCGTGGTCTGCTAACTCGGCTTACATTACAGCAAAGTTCATGGCTCTCTACAGTAAGGTTGTCCTCAGTTTTCTGCTATCGACGTTCTCATTCCTAAATATTCGGGCACAAAATAAAGATGACGGTATATTTCAAAGCTCGTTCGGCCAAAGCGACGATAAATTCTTCGACAAAGACAACTCGGGCCAAAGCATCGACCCGTACTAGCGCCACCCGCTCCTGACCATCCTTGCGGTGCCGTTGATCAGAACTCCCAACGTGTTTGCCTTTGAGCTACACTCCATTCGCGAGAACTTCACCCTGGAACGCTGGTCTGACTTTGTTCGCAAGGTCGATCAGAGCATCCTGGACTCCAACTTGCTGGTATCGTATTTTCGTGCTCGTCTTCTTTCTTTGGGCGACTGCTGACGCTTTTACGTATCTTTTCGATTGATAGGCGACAATGCTTCTGGGCACAACAAACATGGGGTTCCTCGCCTGGAGTCGTGCTACCGGCACGACCGGGCGACATAGCACACAAAAGAGACGCTTATCGTCAGGATCTCGGGTCCACTCGGGACCAAGTTGGCCCGAGTCAGCGCTCATGTCCATTGGTAGCAAACATATCCATATCGACCACCGATGCTTCGTCCTGAGACTCGACACCATCAAGACTCGAAGCAACTTGGCGCCCGCCCAGAAGTGAAGATGACTCTCGCGCGTGGCGTTTATTATTCGACCTTTTTCTGAATGTCCAGCCAGGTGGACGTGGGTCGCAATCCCTTGCCATCCATCCTTCAAGCAAGGTGTGGATATCATCGCGTCG
>JBBPPY010000843.1:0-15719 GCA_038092195.1 Leccinum barrowsii | reverse complement strand
ATTTACGAGATCATGTCTCGCTGAGGCAAACCACACTCACCGAAAGTACCATCTATTGCCTCGCTGGCCTGTTTGACGTCACTATCCCCATTTTGTATGATGAAGGCGATAAAGCCTTTCCGAGACTACTCGAGGTCGAGGAGCATGTGTTGCAAGATGCCATTTATGGGATGTCTTCGCGTGGGTGGGACGGGTATCGAGTGTCACCCGGCGTTGCCGTGTTTGCCAGTGTGCCATTCAAAATGGGACAGGAGATGACAAGCGGATAATAGAATGGAGAGGTTTTTGTTGACAACACGGGGTTTGTGGCTGATGTCAATGTGTATCCTCAACTATAAGCCAAGCTGACGAAACAATCGGAACAGAAGGGATCTGCACTGGGTCGAGAAGACGTTCGTGCCCCTATTTTCTCCATGGACACATAAGGATCGACCTGGCTCAAGTTGGCGACGAATAATGAACTGTTTGTGAGGGAGCATAGGAGCCCAGGCCAGGCGCAAAGGGTACCTCCGGAAAAGTATGGTTATTGATCACTCTCTCCTGGTCTGACGTCGACGCTGGACCATCCTCTGGACCAATTCTTGAAGAGACAAGAAATGGAAACTCGCTACCTTTCCTCGGAATTGGTTCTTCGAGCAACTCTTGCATTATTTCAGCAGTGGACCTCACTCTCTCCGCCCAGCACGTTTCCGATTTCCCTCATCCTCTAGAAGTCCGTATCTTTGGCCACATCACGAGGTGGGTCGTAACACGTCGATGAGATTTGTCCTCACCAATGCTATGACAGCTTGCATCCATCGGAACTCGATCACAGTGGCATATGCCCGTCTGACTTCGATGAGCCTCGTCGCCTGCTTATACGCCACCAAAAATCATATCGTCTCTGGTCGATCTCTAGAGACTATTTTGAGTCCTACGCTCCGCCCACTTTTCGCTCTTTTTGCTGCTCCCCACAGTACACTTTCCTACATCACTATCACAGTTGAAATCTCTTGCTTGGCATTTTAGATCGCCCTTTGCGTCATACAATTTTGCGACAAAGTTTTTCAAGCAGAAACCTGCCGTGGTCGCCACCTTGATTTGACCAAAACCGATGTCGAATAGTAATATATTATAAGCCCAATTTGAGCAAAAGGTTGGTCGAGTATCTTAACTCTTTTTCCTATCATTCACTTAACAGTCTTAGTATTCTCACGTCACTTCCTTTCGGCGACAAGAACCCTAGATGAGAGGAGCAGGGTGACCCGACCTGACTCGGTGGTCAAGTTTTGACTTTTTTGTCTTGACACTGCACTGGATCCCATAACGCTTGGCACTCTTTATCACTTGGACCTGCCATCTCTCAAAGGCTTGAGATCGGATCTTGGCAGACATCCTTCAGTAAAACATTCGATTTCCTGATTACTACTAACATCTCCACTGTCCTCTAAACTTGATGATATCTGGAGCTATTGATATTGTTAGGCTTAGTTCTAACTTCTGATTACCCATCACTTGTCAGCCTCAGTGTGGTCAATGTGGCGTTGATTCATTTGGTAAATTGGGGTCTCGCCACAAAAAAGGGGGCCTATCTGTCATCCCAGCTGACCCGGGACTCTACGTTCAAGTTCAAGGACACGCGCAAAAGTCAATCCCACCCTGCGAAGCAAGATTCTGTCGCGATAACTTGTATAGCCGCTCATACTATACCACTGCTAACACCGTTCACTGACAGTTTAGGAAGGCACTGGGTAAAAAGGTCTCAGTACTGTTCATGGGCCGATACGTGGCTTACGATGACTGATGCATCTATTTAGATCCCGGACAATCTTTCGGATTTCCTTTGCATCCCGCGGCCAAAAGCTGGATTGCCTCATTGTAAGACGAGGGTTGTTCTTCAAGATCTTTCCACGGGAGGCGAGAAGCATGGATTCTCGACAGCGTGCTCTTATGCACATGGCTTATGAAGCTCTTGAGAGTGCGTGGTACGTCCTGATAACACCCTGTTTTCGGCGCGCCATGTTCAGCTGCTACTTTGGAACAGCAATATAAGACTATGCTGAGAATCTTGCCAGCGGCATTGACATCCATTATCATAGCACCGGTGTGTTCATTATTCCACCTTTTCCGCATGAACGGGTCTAACATTATATCCAGGCACATTGAGGGCATTCTGCAGCGGTCAGTCATCGTGTGCCATGCAGTGAGTTGGGACCATCTGTCGTGATGGATACTGTGTACTACTTATCTTCGATTGTGGTTGCCAAACGAAAATTTGTGTTTCTCTTCCATTCGGGAGATGTCACCGAATCTCGCTTTTCAAATTCCGTGCCATCTCTCGGAGCACGCAGGTTTTCACCACGCACAATACATACAAGGACTATCATGCAATCCAAATGCCAACGTCGGTGAGTGAAGCCAACTTATACACTAATGCGATTTAGATGATATACTCGTACTCTATTACTTTCCTCTGCCGTACGTCCCGCTAGCCCACAAGTGATGTTTTTGAACAAGCAAATTCAAAAAAGCGACCACACACACTCTTGCTTCCACTCTCAGCTCACCTTGACCTCTGCAGGCCCAGTACGCTTCACGCTCTCATGTTGTATACTAGTTATATTCGCATCGTTTTCACCCTACATATACAACGTTAGTAACTCGCGGTATCCTGGAGCGAACTTCGGGAGCAAAACCTAATCAGTACAATTCAGAAGAGCTGGCAAGTCGGAGACATTCATGCAAGTATTTGTTCAATCTGTACCTTAGCCGGCATCAGTAGCGTAATTGACCAATTTATTAGTTTTCGGTCTGTGCTGCCATATTGGCTTTGTCTGAGTCTCGACGACAATGTTCATCCTATAACGTAACAAAAATTTGGGTAGCCGCCTTGACAGATTGATATTCTTTTCTCGACTACCATGTCACGAGAATTCGCTCAAGTGTGCATTTGTGGACGATCTTTCTCAGATATCGCAGCGTTCACAAAACACAACAGGAATTGTCAGAGAGGAAAAAAACGTCTTTCTGCTGCTCTAGCTGTCGCTAAAGAAATCTACCAAAACAAGAGGCCCCGGCGACCTGATGCAGACGAAGAAATACTAACTCAGTCCACTTCCGAGTCTCGTGATAATGGGACCACCTTGGCCAAAGATCCGATCGAGGTAGATTCCGGTTCATTGCAGCTTCGGGAAGCTAGCCAGGTAAGCGCCTATGCCACATATTCAATTTCCCGAGCACAAGAGCGGCTGACAGAAATTTTCTAGCTCGATCACTCCTTTGACCCAAGTGCTGGGTCGGATCTACCACAAGAAAACATTGGCAACTTGCCTTTGTCGCTGCGGAGAACTCGCCGAGAAAACAGACGGCTACCAAGACGGTTCAGGGATGTACTACCCGAACCACCCATGCCATTACCCCCCCCAAGCGTTGTAGCTGAGGCGACAACACTACAGACTGCCATAGTCCCATCGTCAGCACCTCAAAGGGTGCGTTCTCGAGCGACATTCAAGTCCCAAGCAAATGCGTTCGGCCTATTCCGTGTCTACGACAAAGACACTTTCCCATTCCTCGACCCCGAAGATCCTTCGAATGAAGATCCGCCATTACCCACTCTCCAGCACGACGAAGCGGAGGAAGATCTCTTCAATCCGTTTCACCCTTATCCCAATGAGAGTTCCCTGCTCCTAGGGGACTGGTATTGGAATAACGGATCACAGAAATCACAGTCTAGTTTCAGAAAACTGCTATCCATTGTCGGGAGTACAAAATTTCATCCTGATGACATTCGAACTACGAATTGGACGGGACTAGATCGTTCTTTGGGACTTTTGATTTCATCCGACAACCATCCTCAGAACGACGCAGAAGAAGAGTGGTTGGACCACGATGCGGGGTGGATACGAGGACGCGCCACAATATCTGTTCCTTTCCCTCGTCGAGCTCAGAATCCTGGACGACGAGACTATACCGTCAACGATTTTTTCTACCGTACGATCCTGTCCATAATCCGCGAACGCCTGGTGGATCGTACTCTGTCCAAGAATTTCAGATTCGAACCGTATGAATTACGCTGGCACCCTGCCCACAAGGAGAAGGACATCGGGGTCTACGGGGAACTATTTACTTCACCGGCATTTCTTGAGGCCCATCAAGCACTGCAGGAATCTCCTCCGGAACCGGGATGTGATTTACCTCGGCGAGTGGTCGCTCTGATGTTTTGGTCGGATGCGACGCAACTCACGAACTTCGGCAATGCAAAGCTGTGGCCCCTCTACGTCTACTTTGGAAATGATTCGAAGTACGAAAGATGTCAGCCATCTGCCAACCTTTGCTCTCATGCAGCATACTTCCAGGCAGTACGTGTATTCTTCTGCCAAAACCGGCAAATCGCTGACTGCTATATGCTCTAATAACTTTAGTTGCCTGATGAATTTAAAGATTTTGTGTTGGAAAACTCAGGAAGTTACCCTCCTGGGGGTGCCTTCTACACGCATTGTCATAGGGAACTGTTCCATTCCCAGTGGCGAGTACTCCTTGATGACGATTTTATTGAGGCTTATCAACATGGATTCATTCTTACATGCGCTGACGGATGTACAAGACGTCTATTTCCTCGGATCTTCACATATTCGGCTGATTATCCCGAAAAGTAAGTAGATAATCTCGAGACTTGATTTTAGGTTGCCACTTTGTGTGCTTATTGAATCTTTCCGCAACGTAGGGTCCTCATCGCAACCGTTCGTAACCTTGGCAATTGTCCTTGCCCGAGGTGTCTTGTTTCCAAAGACCGGATACCAATGGTAGCGACAGAAACAGATATGTTACAGCGTAAATTGTTTATGCGCAAGGACACCCCCGAACGACAGGAAAAAGTAATCGCCGCACGAAAGTTTATCTATGAAGGACAGTACGTGGTGGATGCTGCGCAGGTTGGTAGTCTTCTCAAGGATGAATCGTTGGTACCGACAGAGGTATGAGCTTGTCACGGTGTTGCAAGTCAGCGCATGAATACTAATGTCACATGCAGAACGCCTTTTCTATGCTCTATCCCCTAAAATTCGACTTTTTTCTTATGTTAGTGGTCGATCTTCTACACGAGTTCGAGCTCGGGGTCTGGAAAGCGACTTTCATCCACCTGCTGCGAATGCTAGACAGTGCTAAAGGAAATCTGCTTGCAACCCTTGACCAACGGTAAGACTTTCTATCGGCTTATCAGTGATCTACCGGGAGACTCAATTATTAGAACAGTTATCGACAAGTGCCCACCTTTGGTCGTGACACAATAAGGCGCTTTCGGCGAAACGTGTCAGATTTGAAACAAATGGCAGCCCGCGACTTTGAAGATATTTTGCAGGCGAGTGGCCCTGCTGAAGGATTTGCAATTGTTGTCTTACCTGGCCACTCATACAGTGTGCAATCCCCGTCTTTACAGGACTCCTTCCTGAACCCCATAATGGGAAAATCGTCCAGATGTTATTTGTCCTCGCGCATTGGCACGGCCTCGCGAAGCTACGGATGCACACAGATGATACGCTCACCATTTTGGAACAGGTCACGCGAGATCTCGGTGATAAGCTTCGTAGCTTTACCGATGAGACGTGCTCTATGTTCTCCACCAAAGAGCTTCCACGTGAAGCGGAGTCTCGTACGAAACGTCAAGCAAGTCGTTTGAAAGGCGGATCACTCCCTCACTCTCAGATCAAAGTAGGAGCTCCGGGCATCACAACCGGACGTCGTTCCAAAGCGCTGAATTTGCGCACATATAAACTCCATGCGCTCGGTGATTACGTCACCCAAATCAGAATGTACGGAACTACAGACTCCTTTTCCACGCAGCCTGTATGATATCTTCCATTCCTATATTGTGATCGTCGTCGGGACTTAATCGGACTTCCGCACAGGGAGAACTCGAGCACCGCACTAGCAAAAGTCGGTTCACAAGGACGAGTAAAAAAGCATTCACGTCGCAAATTGCGTCTATCGAGCGTCGACAAGCTCGGATCCGTCGGATCCGTGCCAGAAGAGAAACTCTACAACGAGAAGATCCGACTCCTAATGTGCCAGAAACCCACTATGTCATTGGGAAATCCCAGAATATGCCTGAAGACGTCACTCAATTCATGCAGAAGAACTCGGGTAATCCTGCTGCAAAGGTCAGAAATCCTCATGCTTCTGATGTCAAGATTCCGAAACATTAACGACCCCTTGGCTTCAGGACTTTGTGCAGAGGTTGAAATTACACCTCTCGCCTCGCATCCGTGACCTACATGCACAAGGGTATGCGGCTACGAGTCCTTCTCGCGCCTCAAATTCCCATTCTCGAGAGCCCGGTGGATTTGATTCAATGGAACATCCAGATCAATCCGTTCTGAATTTGCTCAGTCACGTCACACTGAAGGGCAATCGAATCTATAGGCACCCGCTATTTCGGATCAATTATACGACGTATGATCTCCGTAGGGAGACCGACTCGATCAATCCCCGAACAGAACATCGGGATATTATGCTCTTGGCTGACACTGCGGCCAGAGATGTCGCAGAGAATCACCCATTTTCCTACGCCCGCGTCCTCGGGATATATCATGCAAATATTATTTATGTTGGTCCTGGAACCATGGACTACCAATCGCGGAGACAAGACTTCCTCTGGGTACGGTGGTTTGAACTGTTAGACCAACCTTCTGGTTGGCAGCATACCACCCTTGACCGAGCAAGACTTGTGCCGATGGATCGGGACGACGCGTTTGGTTTCGTGGATCCCACTGACGTGCTGCGGTGCTGCCACCTTATTCCTTCATTTGCTGATGGAAAATTGCCTGGTGGTGTAGCAACGTCCCACAATGCTCGAGATTCCGAAGACTGGAAAACGTATCATATCAACCGGTATGTAATTCGCAATCCAACTGATGTTACTAGCTCACTCTCTTTGAGGTTTGTGGATCGCGACATGATGATGCGATATCATCTGGGGCTTGCCGTTGGACATGTCTACACACAAACACTTGTGTCCGAGCCCAACAGTAACTTAGATGACGGTGCTAGCATGCACGACAAGGGTGGTGCTTCAAAAGTGGCCCCTATAGTTGACCAGCATCCGAGTCTCCCTTCTGGATCTGTGCCTGATAACCATAATTCCGACAATGACGACGACTTCATGGAAGACGGGGGATACCTGGAAGAATCCGATGTATCTCAAACATCCGATTGCAGTGAATCAGAAACTGAGGTTTTGCGAAATGCCATGTATGAATCAGACAACGATTCGCTGGATGGCAATGGCGCCTCCCAATTTTACGAATTTTGACTATATACTTTGTTTCTTATTACTTCCACTATCTAGTACACGGTCAAAGTTTCGGTTGGAATGGATACAGAGTACTCTCAGGCTAGTTGTTGGGATTTTTCTTCTCAGACGGTTGGTGATACAGAGACTCATCTTTCAACAAATACAAATAGTAAAATATGTCTGGGCATCGATCGTGTGGCTGATAAATGTCGAGATAACCTGCAGTTAAGGGGGAGAGGAAAGACAGGATGGGTGAGCGTCAGTGCGATGAATACTAATGAAATGTAGAACAGGGAAAGGAAAAATGTACGACAACGACAACGGAAAGAACAAGGACGACGGTGTACAATGCCTACCCTTCGAGCATGCGATGAACTTCGCATCCATCAACCCGCTCGACTTGATGCCGTTCCTGAGCGCAATAACCAAGAACACGATCGTCCGTGCAAACTGTTCAAAGTCATCCTAAAGCGAACCAGATTTAGCGCTCAGTACGACATCCCCGATCACGATAAGTACCTTTATACCCCCGTCGCAAAGAACGCAAAGAACGGAATGATGGCAATCATCCCCATATCGAAAATCTCAGGCTCGATATGGCGCTCGACGCACCACAGCACGATCGTGGGCCGTGGCCAGACACACCACGCTCACCCACCATTGCTTGAGTTTCGTCTTCATCATCTGCGTAGTCGTCCATGTAATGCTCCCTCGTGGGAAACTGCGTACTGCTCAGTGACGAGGTCCTCGGGCGCCTCCAGTTTGTCAAAGAGCTCCTTTGCGCTTTCCTCGTAAATAGAAGACGGTCATCTTCTTGAGTTGCTGGTCAAGAAGTGGTGCAAACACGTAAGTGACTGAGGAGGTGATGGGTTCCTTGTCGAGCTGGTAGATATGTCGGCGTTGAGGTCAGGGACATGCAAGTCAAAGACCCCTAACGGCGTAAAGGGGAATGTATTCCCACGAATAGAGGAAGGGGAGTACAACTTGAAGAGCACCATCGAGCTCGTCATTCCTCGCTCTCACAGACGCCGAGGTACTTGCCGCCCAGCAGCAGGCTGACCGCTCAGTCGCCCTAGATGTCGACGATCTCGTGCCCAGGCTCCAGCCATCCTCCTCGGCGCTGTTTGACAGTGGCGATCAGAGCAGGGATCGCACCGACAGAGTACTTGTTACGTTACTGCACCTCTCTTGAGACACCGCCTGTCTCGAGGCCATTTACCAGGCGAGTGCCCCTGCCATCCTGTCCCATTCGAATCTCTGACCTTCCTCAAACAGGTTGCACAACAGGCCGCTTTAGTCTCAAGCACCAGCGCAATTTGAAGGTCGAGTTCCGTCGCCTATGCGGGACGCCGTCTTTGCCTCGCCAACGTCGCCAAGTATCCCCACCAGGCCCACACCATTAACCTATCGGACCCGGACATCCTCCAGCACCACCTCGACACCCGCCTTGCTCAACTCAACCCCTCCGTCGAGCTCGAGCTCTGGCAAGAGGCATTCCTCTCCGTCGGGGATGTGCACAACCTCCTCGTCATGGCTAACACACCACCCGCCCAACCACGATGGCAAGTTACCATGACAAGCTCGCCAAGACATTCCTCGCCAGCAGCAACCCCTCTACCACGCCGCCGCCTTGGGTCGATATCATGCCGTCGTCACCTCCATCGGCGGTCCGTTTCGCAGCCCAGGTCCTCGTTAGCGCACTCGGAGCCTTAGTCGTGCAGCATGCCGACGAAGACGACGGGCGCTCTGAGAGCCCACGCCTTGCCGCCCTCCTTGGGCTAGAGCGCCCACCCGCGCCAGTCTCCTCAAATGTGCTGTAAGTCGCCGTCTCTTTACGAAAACTCCCTCACTCATCACCTCCAGCATAATGCATTCGAATTACGTTCTCCGCATCCAGATCCTCTACGGCTTGCGGGAGGACTCGTTCGACCCCTTCACCCTCTGCGCATCCACAGCGCGCATCCACTCCTCACTCTGTGCTACCGACTCACCATACGCTGGCTACCGCCCCATCCTCTCCCAAGCTATCATCTCCCGCCTCCTTTCCCGCCTCCTCTCCCAGCTCTCTCAGGTCTACAGCACCCTCAAAGCACCTCAATCTTCTCAAGCCGCGCGATGACTTTGGCCCCGAACAAGTCGAAGCCTACGTCATGGGCTGCACACGTCACGGCCAACTCCGCATCCGTGTAGACCATGCCACAGAGACCATCTCCTTCATCGACGAGCCCTTTGCCCACTCGGACAGGTCCGCCGTCTCCGGTCCGAGCAACCCCTCGCCCTACGACAGCACTACTGTCCAGCTGTCCTCGAGAGCTCCTGCGTACCCGCTTGAGCACCCTTGCGATCGCGCTCCGCAACTCTGCGCGTGATCGACCCTGATGAAGAAGCTGCGCGCCAGTCCGCCCAGTTCGCCGAACGGCGCGCCCTCTCTCTGCGCAAAGCACTCGTCGCACGCTACAGGGAACTTCTCTCGGAGCTGAGCGTACGCAAAGAAAAGGAGGAGGCGTCCCGTCGCGCGGAGTTCACGCGCGCCAAGAAGCTGATCGAGAAGCAGAAAGAAAAGGAAGATATTAAAAAGAAGGAGATCGAACGCGCAAGATGGGAAACTGAGTCGATCAAGACGGAAGAGGCTAAAATGCTTGCGGACTTGATGGAGCTCGGCGGGCTCAAGGTATCGATCGCGGTGCGTCCTGATATTTTGTTGTTCCCTCTATCGCTGACGCCTGGTCTAGGACATGGAGGACTTGAGCAAGGATAGGCTGATGCGTCTACAAGTCGAGTAGCTGGAGAAGGAGAAAAAGGACATTCACGAGCGTTTGCGGATCGACCATATCGAACGGGCGTACCGCAAAGAAGAGCGCCCGCTGTTTGCGTAGGGCTATGCCGAATACGGACGGCGAGACCTTCGACGTGCTGCAGAAAGCACGAGTGGAGAACAGCTTTGAGACGCATAACCAGGCTGTGGCGACCAAGAAGCGGTTGAGCCAGATGCAGGGCGAGTATAAGGCGCACCGGGAAACCTTGTTGGCTGCGCGCAAGGAGCAATATGAGAAACAATGGGAGGTGGTGGAGAAGAAGGTGGAGGAGGAGGAGAGGAGGCTCTGGGAAGAGGAGGAGGAGGAGTGGGAGAGAGCCGAGGCAGGTAAGTATTTCTTGGTTCACCTCGTGTGCGGTAGGACTGACCTAGATTACAGAACGTGCGGTGGAAGAGGTCGAGGCGACGAAGAAACGGGAAGAGGAGGAACGGTTGGCGGAGCAGCGTCGACAACGCGAGATAGAGCGGGCTGTTGCAATGGAAGAAACACGCAAGAAGGCGCAGCGGGAGCAAGAGGTGGAAGAACGTGCAAAGATGAGTGCGCACAGTCCTCCTGCGTCTCCGCGTGCCGACGGGGTGTGGCGGTCGCGTGCTGCCGGTGGTGCACCCGCCCCCACGACCGCTTCGACGACGACAAGCACGACAATGGGCGACCTCGTACCTGCACGTTCAAGATGAATAATATCCTCGCAACCGAGGTATGCAGCCGGGTATATCAACGGTATTCGTGTTACCGGCGATTCGCATGGAGGAGAGCAATGTGAGCCACGATCGGTTCATACCCTGCTTTCCTACTGACGTGGACAGGCCATCAAGCAACGATTGCCGCTACCAAACAGTATAGTTCTTTTCAATCTTATTCAATAAACTTGGTTCAGACGATCCCATTTCTTCCGAATTGTTTTCTGTTACCCTCCCACCGGGGTTGATTCGAAAACGGTGTCTCCAAAGCGCACAAGACAGTCGAGCAACACGAACTCTACTCGGCCTTCGAAGAAAACAAAAGCTTCTGCTCCACATCCAGTGCAAGCTAACCATTTTTGTCTGGCGCATTTACCTCTGCATCCGCAGCTGAGTTACTCGAGTCAGCAAAAACTCGGAATAGTGGGTGCCGCGGGGAACGTTAGAGCTCCTGGTAGCTGACGTTTACTATTCAGCGATAGCCACATGCAGTAGTTCGGATGGTAAAGTATCCCTTATATTTTTCTTCCAAGTTACTGACATCGCATGTAGATGTCACCGACTTATGTTCCACATTTTTAATATGGACTGCCGGGAACCTCTCTAGTCGAGATTCTTTTGAGTTTCCGTTATGGTGGTCCCGTCGGTTGTTTTCTCAAAACTATTTCTGGCCATGTTCCTAACATGACTCTAGAAACGATGTTCACATTGATAGCTTAGTATCAAAATTGGCCATCAAATCGCGCTTGAGAGTCATTGCGTGTCATAATCACATAGGCAGTCCAGATTCATCCTCGAATCAGGTTGTCGCGTGCTCTGTGGATGCAAGCAATCTTGCTCCTGTCCTAGTCATTATATTCACTTCCTATCCACAGGCATTGCTCGGTCATATCGCTGGAGGAATTTGGACAATTTCTCACTTTTTCGCACTTGCCGTGACCAATGCTCACTCGAATTTGCGAGAGGGTTCACCGTTGACGGATGTCCTGGGGTGGTTTTGCCGATGTCCGAGCATATTCGCGAAGCCCAGAATCTTGCATTCAGTTCACCGATGACTGGTAGCGATATCGAGACGTTGGAATGTTTGCTCTTTGCCGAGACAGCCTACTTGGTTCCACAGCGACCTTGCCCCTTGGAACATGACATCCAATATAAACCTTTTCATGCGAGATCGCAAAGCAAGCTCACACAGGGTATCTTTGAACTGGATCCCGAAGGGAATGCATACCCGTCCTTGTTCGTGGATGCACGGTCCGTATTACAAGAATTGGGTCTTTGCGCCAGTGATCTTGTCTGGCGTCGAGCATTAAGGGAGATCGGAATTCCTGAATATGATAACAACGACTCTGCACGAAGGCAGCAAGCGAGGTCCGGAATCGCATCGAAAATTGGGAATTTTCAATGCCGAATGCGAATCCCTCGTCACGAGGTTTCAACGTTACCCCAAAGTTCTCCCGACTGATCCAGGTTTGGGGGGCATATAGACCATTAGGGGATGAGTTCCGTGGTATTATCCTAGGTGAGTAATTCCTCCCCCACGATGCTTACGCTTGTACGGCAATGCTGTGTTGCAACCATTATGGCTGATATGCTGCGTGTGATGACTGATGCGGCTTGGAATTCCTGCGCACGTTTGCTGTGACCAGCGACCTCCCCGTGATTGATGCTCACCATCAGGTATATATTATCCCTCCATGGTGGTTTAGATCACTCAAATTGTTGTACAGGCTGATATACAACGGAACTTCGAAAGTGGGAAGTATAACCTTTTACTCTTGACAAAAATGCTGGAGGATCTCGATGTCCCTCCCGTTGTAGGTGTTATAAGGTTGGCTGTCGTCTCAAATATTTCATAGAGTAGCATGTATCTGATTTTGTTATAGATATGACGTGTTCGAGAGCCAGTTTTCATATCCATGTGCTCAAGCACGTTCATCACAAAAATTGATAAATCATTATGTGGTCATACTTAGGTCTGTTAGAGAATATATGAGTCGCATGTGCTGCCTGGGCTATTTTTCTGGGTATGGGGATTATGTTGCCATGTAGAAGAACTGAAAGTTACTGTACTAGATTTTCGAGGATCTGTAGACTCGCCGGTGATCTATATATCTCTGTTAGAATACATGACTACAAGTTCTTCATGAGGGCGCAGCTCGACGACCCCACGTCCGTCCCCTCGCTGACCCAAGTAGCCCTCGCAGGCACTGGCTGTGGCATTGTGACATCGTAAGTCCGGACTCAGGACCGTGTGCCGCACACGTGTCGGTCCCTCGTTGAGATTGAAAGCGAAACCTACACACGTCCTTCGCAGGCTTATCGCGAGCCCAACAGAACTAATCAAGATACGCCAGCAAAACGTACTCGCCAACGACCCCGCGAATGCATCCGCGGTCAAGGTCGCGCTGGCTATCTTTAGGCAGCACGGCATCCGTGGACTCTATCGCGGTCTGAGCGCCACTGCGCTCCGTGACACTGCGTACGGCACGTACTTTCTGACGGTAAGCCCTCCTCCGCTGTCCAACGTGGTTGACGATCGATGACGGGTAGTACGAAGCAACGTGTCGGTATTTCAAGCCCCCATCGTCATCGTCATCGGCCCCCGATCATTCGTCGTTGTTGTCAGAGATTGATTCGGACGCGCGTACGTTGCCTTGGTCGGCACTCTTTCTCGCGGCCGGGTTGGCCGGGATCTCAGGCTGGTTAGCCACGTTTCCGATGGACCTCGTCAAGACGCGAATGCAGAGCACCGATCCGGCACCTGTGGCTGATCGGACCAGTGCCAGCGCAAGCCCGACACCGAGTGGGAGTCGGAGTTTGAGCACCAGTGCCAGCAAGCTTCCTGCGGACCCTTATCGCACGATCCTGTCAACGGTGGTACATTCGTATCGCTCTGAGGGGCCAGGGGTGTTTTTGAGAGGTTTGACGCCGACATTGATCCGGTTCGTGTAATTCGTCGTGGTTTGCTGTGTTCGCCGACATGCTTTTGAAGGTCCGTGCCGGTGAACGTGGCCACGTTTTCGGTGTACGAGGCTGTGGTGCATATGTTGTCCTGATTTGGGACTCTGGGATGGACGCGGGTACTTGGACGTGCGGGGGATGATGACGCGACAAACGATGGTCGCGTATCCGCGGAGAACTTATCGTACCAACCAGACGTGTTGGGAGGAGCGCGCCATGCACGGTTTTAATTGCTGTAATATGGCCAAGACGTCGCGCCATGCCTTGTCCTGTCGCGTATCATCCTCACACAACTGTAATCACCATCGTGCATGTTAAATGATTCATTAATGACGGCTTGTTCCAAACTTGTGATATTTTAGTGCAGTGAGGAGAAGACTTGAGGATTCCCGCCGAGATAGCAAGGAGTCGGAGAACGACGATGGATAGATTCGGGCCACATCTAACAATATTTGGCCTGGACTAGTGATTACTTTTCCACCTGACCACTGCCACAATCGATTGCACTGCAATAGCCCTCGCCGAGTTTTCACTGAAGCCAATCACAAGACTCGAGCTCGTGTGTAGAACACTAGTCCCGAGCGAGGCCACTTTCCTCTTTCGACGTGGAGTTTTCAATAGACTGGTTGTTTGCGTGATCGCTTTGTGCTACACGGCCATCATTCTCGATCAATGAGGGAAATTGATATACTTGCCCTTGAAATGAATTTCGGGAGGGTATACAGTCGGGTCGATGACAGTGCGGACGCCTTGCCAGCCAGAACCCTGCGCCGGTTTCTCAAGAGCATCGTCGAAAAAAAGGTTATTGGACATGCCGCCAACTTCAACAGCAGCGAATGGCAAGAGGACAACATCCGGCTTGCAAACGGAATTCTCTTTTTTGGTATGTGCTTACCAGCTTTGTTGCATTGCATGACGCACGCAGTGCCGGCCACATGGAGTGCGATCGAAAGCGATGCGCTGCGGCTGTGCGTAGTTGGTACATCCGGCGGCTAACGTAGCGTAATGTATTAGATATATCTCTGTTAGAATACATGACTACTTGCGACGCCCTCGATTTCTTCTCTGTGTATATATACGAGTCTACTCATATAGTCGATACTAGCTCAAATAATCCCTCGGATGGAATACAGAACAATATATTGTCCGCATACTCATGTGGTCAATACATTGCAACCTATTCATCTATACTATCTATCAGACCTGCCACCACTACAATGCAACCCATCCGAGCGAAAAAAAAAAAAAAAACATTGAAGACTACACCAGCGACCGATGGGAAACGTATGATGAGCCGGTCGCGATTGACAAGGGGGGATGTGGTGTGAACAACTCACGAGCGAATGGAGTAACACATACCTCCGAAGTACGATCGTGCCTGAATCTTTTTCACAACCCGACAGCTGGGATGATCAAGTCCTAGTTTTTGCCTCCTTTGCACGAAGTGCTGGATGAATCGTCAGAGGGGGCTTCATGCGGCAAGACGTGCGTTCATCTGTGTATTTAGCCGTTCGATCAGATCGTCTGGGCGGATTCTATGCGCATATATGCACTGTCACGCACAAAAACTTACCTGCCAATGAGCCTGGGATGTGCGTGAAATGTGTGAGGGAGCCTAGACCATATACTAGTAGTTGTCGGGATCGTTGTCTGCGCTTGTAGGTCATCCTTCTCTGAGGATTAGGATCGCATTAGACAATCTAGACCCGGTCTCGAGACAGCACGCACATTAGATGAGGTGGTTTCGAGCCTGCGAAAGCTCTCTTGCTACCACTAACTCGACCATCGTCCTTCCAGGGCCGTGTAGTTGGTGTCGTTTGGGGGAAGGAGGGTGATAAAGGGTAGAAACAGGGGTCGAATCGTTGATTAACCCATAATTCAGACTCCGTGTCGGCCGTTCAATCCGACGCGTCAGATTTTCACAAAGGTTGAAGTCTTGTTGTGCGCAACCACTCTTATTTCATCCGGAGACGCAACATCGTGCACAAGCGAAGA
>JBBPPY010000842.1:0-15727 GCA_038092195.1 Leccinum barrowsii | reverse complement strand
ACCTGAACGATAGGTCCGACTTCAATAAAAACGAATGGATTCCTCCTCGTCGAAGGAGTGGGCGTTGGGGGGGAGGGGGGGAGACGCGTCTGTCAGATCCTGGTTGGGACCGTATGACGAGGGAGAACGTGGTGTAATTGTCGATGCACTGCGAGACGCGTCTTTGAAATGGACTTGTCGGAACGGTAGATACTGAGCTGTGGGTTCGACTTACGTAGCAAAAACGAACGGATTCCTCCTCATCCAAGCTCGAAAGTTGCCGGCGCCACCGTCGACACCATGACTTGTTCGAATACGTGTCGTCGAAGATTGGACTGTGCATCGGGCAAGTCAGGTGATGTGGGGACCGTACAAAGGACGAAGAACGCCTCACCTGAGTCTTGTTCCTGCGAGAGACCGACGCTAGCGAAGGTCAGGAGTGGGCGTGTATGACGAGGGAGATTATTCGGTACTTGGTGTAGTTATCGATGCGGTGTGAGACGCGTATGTGAAACGCGTCTGTCAGATCCTGGTTGGGATTGTATGACGAGACTTGGTGTAGTTGTCGATGCGGTTCGAGACGCGTCTGTGAAACGGACTTGTCGGAACGGTAGATACTGAACTGTGGGTTCGACTTACGTAGCAATAACGAATGGATTCCTCCTCATCCAAGCTCGAAAGTAGTCGGTGCCACCGTCGACATGACTTGTTCGAATACGTGTCGTCGCAGATTGGACTGTGCGTCGGACACGTCAGGTGGTGTGGGGACCGTACAAAGGACGATGAACGACTCACCTTCTTGTTCCTGCGAGAGACCGACGCTAGCGAAGGTCAGGAGTGGGCGTGTATGACGAGGGAGATTATCCGGCGGTACTTGGTGTAGTTATCGATGCGGTGTGAGATGCGTATGTGAAACGCGTCTGTCAGATCCTGCCAGTGGTTGGGATCGTATGACGAGACTTGGTGTAGTTGTCGATGCGGTTCGAGACGCGTCTGTGAAACGGATTTGTCGGAACGGTAGATACTGAGCTGTGGGTTCGACTTACGTAGCAATAACGAATGGATTCCTCCTCATCGAAGCTCGAAAGTAGCCAGTGCCACCGTCGATACCATGACTTGTTCGAATACGTGTCGTCGCATCGGATTGGACTGTGCATCGGGCACGTCAGGTGATGTGGGGACCGTACAAAGGACGATGAACGCTCACCTTCTTGTTCCTGCGAGAGACCGAGGCTAGCGAATGTCAGGAGTGGGCGTTGGGGGGTGGGACGCGTTTGCAAAACGTATCACGAGGGAGATTATCCCGGAACTTGGTGTAGTTGTCGATGCGGTGCGAGACGCGTCTGTGAAACAGACTTGTCGGAACGGTAGATACTGAGCTGTGGGTTCGACTTACGTAGCAATAACGAATGGATTCCTCCTCATCCAAGCTCGAAAGTAGTCGGTGCCACCGTCGACATGACTTGTTCGAATACGTGTCGTCGCAGATTGGACTGTGCGTCGGACACGTCAGGTGGTGTGGGGACCATACAAAGGACGATGTACGCCTCACCTTCTTGTTCCTGCGAGAGACCGACGAGGGTGATTATCCCGGAACTTTGTGTAGTTGTCGATGCGGTGTGAGATGCGTTGTTGGTGAAATGCGTCTGTCAGAGTCCACGAACGTGAGCGATAGATTGGTTTGACTTAGATAACAACGAATGGATTCCTCCTCATCGAAGGAGTGGGCGTTGAGGGGTGAGACGCGTCTGTCAGATCCTGGTTGGGATCGTATGACGAGACTTGGTGTAGTTGTCGATGCGGTTCGAGACGCGTCTGTGAAATGGACCTGTCGGAACGGTAGATACAGAGCTGTGGGTTCGACTTACGTAGCAATGGATTCCTCCTCATCGAAGCTCGAAAGTAGCCAGTGCCACCGTCGACACCATGACTTGTTTGTAGTTGTCGATGCGGTGTGAGACGCGTCGGTGAAACGCGTCTGTCAGACTCCACGAACGTTACGACAAGAGAGAACGACGAGAGGGGTCCCTCCTCGTCGAAGGGGTGGACATGCGAGGGTGAGCGGCGACTCCGGTGAGGGCAGGTGCGGCGTGGGTTATCGAGGAAGAGGATGGCGTAAGAGTGTGCATTGGACACGTGGATGGCGAGGGGAATGTGCGGAGGTAAAGAGCACATCTTGTCTTCTTTTCATGTGAGACAGACGGCAGGACGGGAGGGCGTGGAAGCGTGCCGCATTGGACACGTGGATGGTGGGGGGAATGTGCGGAGGTAAAGAGCTTCTTGTCTTCTTTTCATGTGAGAGACAGACGGCAGGACGTGCAGTGGGGCGTAGTGCACGAGAGAGATTATACCGGAACGTATATACCGGAAGGAACGTAGTGTAGTCGTCGATGCGTTGTGGGAGTGGTGGTGGTCGCACAGTCGAAATATTAAGAGGCAATTTCGAATGCGTGATGATCTGCGTATCTGTTCACATAATAAGAACGAAAGACGTCATAGGAATGATGGGGTCCGATTTCGGGAGGGGTTTCCTGAGTTCCGTACACTGGTATCAGATGAGCAGCGCGGTAAATGGCATCGACATGGATGACTGAAATGTCAGGCCGACCACGCGTGTTAAAGCCTGGACGCACAATCCACATTCCCGTGTCTTCATCAGGCTCGTCTGAAAGATTAAACCATCGAACAACGGCACAAGGATAGTATTCTCCGTCCTGAGTCTTGAAGGAAAAAAACGCATGGATGCGCACGATGTCCATCCCCTGCATCCGGGCCTGCGGCTCAGGATCAGTGGTTACAAACGCACAATCCAGTCGTGGAGAGCCGTGCCTCCATGATGGGTTGGATCGGATTATTTCGCGCCGCATCCCACCGACCCCACTAATGTCACTAGGGGCATAAAACATGGCTGATGCAGCATTCAAAACCTTGACTTTTCCGTCGTACACAGGGCATTCGGAAAGGGGTACGTCGATCAAATCGCGAGGATCTTGAGTATTTAACATCTGGAATAAAAACCGCCGGACAAGCTCGCCCAATTGTGGAATCTCGAGCTCAACACTCAGTTCCGCCACTGTTCGTGCACGCTTTCGCTCTGAAAGAATGACGTCAAGTAAAGTAAAGCAGTGAGAAGGTTTCAGACTCACGAACAGTGCGCGCGAGCTCGACTTGCGCATCTATACGAGCCGGTTCATCCACAGGGTAACCATCCTCGTACTCTTGTGCCTGAGGAGCATTAACGTGGGCTGGTGGTGTTTGCCTCTCATCGGGCTGATTTCCATGCGCTGCAAGCCTGACTGAGCAAGTGAACATAAATATAAGTTATTACGCACCTAAGACTTGTAAAACATGAGAGACACATGTTCCACTAAGCATCCCTCGCTGATTGAAGTCAACACGACACCGAGCCAATTTGTCCAGACGTTGGTTGGTCACCAGCATTTGTCCCAGAGGGTTATGATGGTTCGATCGTCTATATGGTTGCTTGACCGCTTTGATGTGCTTTGACTCCGTGATAGACGAACACAGTCCGTTTGGAGCGCCGAAGAGACGTATGAGGTCGGGATAGTGCGTCATTGCATGTTGGCGAGGAAGCGAGAAAGTAGATACAACGTCGGGGCGAAAGATTTCACGGTATTGGTGAAAGCGCTGCAACGCATCGTTGATGGCAGCTAGCGTGGTCTCGGTGACTATATTGCGACGCACGAGATAACAGAATTCTAGCAGAGCACGCAGCGCCCGAACTATGTCGATCGGAACATGACCCTCGATTGCTGGAAGGTACACCTAGTGCAAGTAAATCACTTTTCGAAACACGATAGTAAATATGTTGGCACCTTCATTAATGCCTTCGAATCATCGCCGGTCCATTGTTTGAAGTGTCGTCCTTGTGGGAATCGCCTTAGACCAGTGAAGGGAGCGACTGCAGCGATTCTGAAGGTATCATTGTGAGCGTCAGCAGAAAGGGTCCGACTCGGAGATTAAACCTACCGACGGTCTATATCATCTAGGACGGCATCAGCCTCTGCACCGCTGTGCATTGCACGAATATACCGCTCGACCCATTCTACGAAATGATCCTTAAAGGCGCCTTTAATGATCTGGTGCAAAAGATCCAGTGATAACAATTCATGGATGTCGGCACGAGGAAAGTCGTTTGTGAAGGGCTGTACAATGAACGTATCATAAGTACAGTTATAATTATAGTAGTGTCACATACCACTAATTCGCCCACAACGCCATACTCTTCCCAAAGACGACCAAGCCCAAACCACTCAGAAAGCTGAGTGATGAGTGACTCCGTGTGTTCGCGACAGCGATACAGTGCGCGCGCGTCGAGATCTTGCCATGTAGAGAGACATCTATTTGAAAACTTTAAGTTAGTTAAATCAGAAATGAATATCGACTGACTCACTTTGCACACCAACCACGTACTATACATGCGAGGAGGACTTGCTCCTCATAATCGGCAATATAAGGACCAAGTCCATAGATAACACGGCGGTAGTGGCCATCCCCGAAACGCACAACGTCTGGGGTTGTCATGAATGGTTTTAAAGACTGAAGGATAAATGATAGCGACGAGTGAAACATCTGGCGCCGGAATTGCCGAAACTCGTTCGTCTTCGCATGTGCTTTCGTCGCTACAAATATACCGTTATTGACCACATCAATACATATGATAACTTACGTACTTTTGGGCATAGCTAGAAAACCGATCAGTACTAAAGCATTCCTGTGTGCACGTCGCACGTTGTTGCGAACGTTTCCAATGGACAGATAAAGCGGATAGAAGTCATTCTGGCCGGTCGCTACGGATACCGTTGTCTTGTCGCTTCCCAGGATGATCGGCACAAATGCCGATCCATGTGTTGCAGGATCCTTTGCAATTATATCCTGTTTTGAGTTAGTAATTGATCGACGAGACAGGTCTAATGACTCACCGCTTGACTCCATGCCCAGTCACCGGACATAAAATCGCACCATTGGCGCTCGTTTGAAGCCGAATCGAACTCGCGATATGGTCGATAGTCCATTTCAGTGGAAAAGTCCGGGTTGCCCAAGATGTTCTTCACGACGCCGTGTGGGTTTCGGAACCAGACCTCGTATTCGTCCTCCATCCAGGGTGGTGCGTCATTCGCTGGTCAATCACCGGTGTAGCGGACTGTGAAGTTATCCCATTTCACATCTCCGAGTTCAATGTGATCGATCGTATTGTAGACGTCCCGGTGGTCAGGTGTGCGAGCTTTGTTTCCGTAGCGGGAGAATGGCACTTGATCACCTGCCTGAATGAGAGACGCTGCCCATATATCGAGAAGGGCATCAATCTGTACACCGGGCATTTGACACCGGGTATACAGGATATCCGCGAGCTCGAACTCGAGCCGGCTCTCGAAAGGCGACCAGTCATCGGCTGCTTGTTCTTGACGGGGAGGAGGAGGAGCACCTTCGGCCAACAAGACCCCCTGTGCATCGCATGAACGAGCTGTCAAAATCAATGCTCGTTAGTTAGATGGTACGGTAGCGACTACTGCATTTACCGTTCAATAATTTGTGGTAGTTACGATACAACTTTCCTCCGGGTCCAAAAAACTCGGTTTCGACATCCGGTGAGGGCGACGACCGGGGAGCGAACCAACCTGGTGCAGGCGATGACCGGGGAGCGAACCCCTCTGGTGCAGGCGATGACCTAAGAGGAGACAAGTTGTCCCGTTGTCCACTGGTCTGACTTTGAGCCCGGGTCGATACCGAATGTTTGGCATTCAGATGTTGCGTTAGTCCTGACTTGTTCTTGAACCAGCGGCGGCACTTGGGGCATGGATACGTAGGTGGGATTGCTTGGGGCATTAGCGCAAAAGAGGTTGTGGTGACGGCAAAGTTCCTAAGTTCTGGGCCCGGGACTTGTTTGTTTGGTGGGTATGAGGTACATACTTTAGGGCCGAAATGGCGAAGTTGGATGCTGGCATTTTCATCCAACACCATTCCCGCGTCTATTATTCGACCGTATCAGAAAACGAACTCTTCTTAATATGACAAAACCAACCTCACCTCGTAGAACACGCCCATCCAATGCAACAAAGCGCCTTGGGCTACCTGACCTCCCTGCTAAGAAAAGGACGTCGGCAGAGAAGCAGGCCGACGATAAAAGCCTCGCTGACCAACACGCTGCGAAAGCCGTCAAGTCCCAGGCAGCAATTGAACGGATGGGTAGGCTCGAGAAGCAAATGGAGACTGACCAAGCCGCCACCATTGCTCCAGTGAAACCTGTCCGCCCGCGCCCGCGCCCCAGAATTGTCAAAAGCCAGGCAACTGCGGATGTGGAAGCTAACCCGACCAATGGTAAGGCTTCTTTAATTGCGACAGAAGCGTTGAACTTACTCGACCGAATAGCCTCACAGCCAATTGAAAGCACGAGAACGGTAACGGCAGTCAAAACGAAAATGGACCTGCGCGAGGCCATCAGCGATGTCCGAACTCAGCAGCCGGGCCCGACCAAACCAGCGGGACTCAGGGAGCGCTTACGTGGCGTGAACTGTGAGAAACCTTTGATTAGGTGCGGATACTCGTTGTTGACTTGCTCGTACACCATGAGGCTGTTGCTGACGGAGGCAACGTTGTTTTTTTTTAACCTCAACTCGCCTACTAGTGCAACCAAGAATGCAGTGGCTGGTAAAGTCAAGAATTGGGCGATGTTAATCCCCAAATCCGCCAGCCACGAAAAGACATCCTCACGAAGCGCACAATCGGACCTGAAGAACCCCGGACGACTAACCGCGAACCCCTCGTCCACAACTGGCTCGAAGACGTTGACGGTTAGTGATGTAGCAGTTCCTCCGCCGAGTGAGAGTATCCCTTCTGCTGGTGGAACCGACGATACAACTGTCGACGACGTTGCGGACAAATCGGAGGACTTCATACCTGATGGGACGGACGGCTTGGTGGGTGGCTTTGGCGATGACGATCAGGACGACGAGATGGAAAGAACGGCCGCTTTGCTCAACAAAAAACAATCGGTATACCGTTCGTTTCAAAAGTGAAAGGTCACTTACACATTGTTTGACACAGAGTGTCCTTTCGATCACCAGCAACCTCGAAGAGGACCGTCAAAGCGACTCTGTCGTTGAGGAACAGTGGAACGCTGGGCCCTACTACGACGACCCCGAAAGCCAAGTACCTATGTGGATGGATGATCAGTCCCTCAAAAGGAAGCGCGTGGAGGAGGAAGACGCATTGTATACCATGTCGTCTGAGGATGAAGACTGCGACGAACAGGCCGTAACGAGGGCAGCTGAGAACACCTACGACGTTGACGTGGAAATGGCTGTGGGAGAAGAATCGCAGAACCGTGGGCAGAGTGCGGCGCGACTAACCACTCAGGTGAGTTGGTTCACGTTGCCACCGATACTTACCTGATTGAATCCATCAGACCAGGGTAACAGCCGCCGGCAACGTGTCCAAAAAAGTCAAAGGTGATCCAACAGGTGAACCAACCAATACGCAGCCCAGCCTCGGATGGCAACCGCTCCCGACTCGCATCAACGTGCACGGCCCTGTCCTCTACGATAGCACACAGATCGAACCCGACTGGTTCAAAAAGGATCCGTGGCAGGACGGTTGGAAGACTAGGGTTCTCCCCACTCTGTGTCTCTGGGCCGGGGCCCAGTCTAATGTCTGGAGTACCCCGAAAGATAAGATTGTTCGTATCTTGACCCTCGTCATTCCTGTCGTATTCCCTGCATTAGATCTTTTTGCTTG
Organism: Leccinum barrowsii; assembly: GCA_038092195.1. Classification (NCBI taxonomy): domain Eukaryota; kingdom Fungi; phylum Basidiomycota; class Agaricomycetes; order Boletales; family Boletaceae; genus Leccinum; species Leccinum barrowsii. Next base: position 7,993 of record JBBPPY010000842.1, on the reverse strand, counting down.
TGGGCTCATGGCAACGCACAAGTGCGTTGGAGCGGTATGTGCTCTGTTCACACTCGTATCGCGACTGATCCTCTTTGATAGGCTTACCAGCACCTGTGTAACTGGAGACACGGTGTAGGTTCAGCAGCGCTTGCAATGTGCTCCAACTTCTTCATGGACTTGTCGCCAGATGTCATCGAAGCCAACGTTACCGAACTTCTCACGAAGAACACTTATCTCTTCGAGGATCTCGACATCGGTGACTCCAACAAAGGCTTCCATTCTGACTTCGTCCTCCGTTTTCTTGCAGCAACTTACGTCCCGTCGATCAAAGGACATATTCGTGTCGACGCGATTGATACAATCGGACTCTCGCACTGTGGCATCAAAGGGATTTTGGGGCTTGCCGGCGCAGCGGTATTTTATTTTTCCGTACCGTGTGTTCCTCGATACTTACCTGATACGTTTCGACACAGATCAAGCGCGCGTTACAACTCATCAACACCATTGGATTAGATGATCTCGTGAAAGGAAAAACCGCCCTGCGCACTCCGGTCACATTCAACAAGCAGATCGGTAAATCGACGACAAGCGAGCATGCCTTTTCCGACCAGAAGTGGGGAGAGCAAACGCGAGGATGTTCTCGTGCAGCCGACCGTCGCTCTACTGCCCAACTTGCAAGTGTTCTTGACAAAGCACGATCGATTGCCCGTCAGATCGAGCGGAATGATGGCAACGACTCGGATGCGGGCACGGAAGAAACTGAGGACGAATGGGCTCAAGTTTGTGAGTAACCTCATCGTCTGTCAGAGGATACTAACATGTTTTATTAGGATCGTTATTGTTGGTTCCACCCCTGCCGTCCCAATGCTGCAAGTCCTGTCTTCTCTGTTCCCCGTTTGGACCGTTCCTCGATCATTGTATCCCGATTGCTCTGTCGTTCAGTTTTACCCCTGGCACTGATACGTGCTCGACTGCTTATGGACTATCTGCGTGACCGCTCTACTTTTGTTTCTCGTCACGTTCTTCATTTTACTGACTGTTCTCGCCTCTTAATCGTCCGTTTAATTGTCACACAGTGGCGTCTATTTTTTCTTGTTACTTTTGTTTCAAATATTTGGCGGTATTTCGTCTTCATTAAGTAATCGAAAGTTCCAAAGTTGGTCGGTATTGAAAGTGCCTGAAATCCAGAAAGTTCTAAAGTTGGTCCACATTAAAAGCGTCTGAAAGCTCCAAAGAAGGTGACTGATAAAGCATGAAAGTGCTGAAGTAAATTAACTTGAAAGTGTGAAAGGCACTTTAAAGATATGGGATCTACTTTCAAAGTGGTATTTTACTTTACAAGCATGATCTCAAAAGTGCAGGTAAAGTGCTCATAAAGTGCTATAAAGTGACTGTAGGATTTGCTGATGCTTTTGCCAGTCAGTGCATACGACTTCGCCGTCCTCGTCGACGAGGCGGCCTTGGGGGGTACGTCTGACGTGCGCTGGTGAGCCATCCCATAGTTGGGTGCTGTTGCACTCGTGGACGCGGTGCGGGTTGCGGCCGAGGCATACGGCGCATACCGGTTTCTCTTTGCCGTGGTCACTGTTATGGGTTTTGCCGGTTGTAGCTGGTGCATTTGATCCCTGCGCGGGGAGTGATTGCGTGGGGGGACGACTCGGAAACCGACCTCGTGGGGAATGTGATCTGGAGTTTCTCCGGCGCTCGGGTTGGGTCTCTTGGCGGTACGGCGTTTGAAAACGAGAGCGTCTCGAGCGCGGGGGGGATGATGTCATGGGCCCTGCAGCGGGTTCAGCTCTGTTGGTGGGATGGGCGTCACCAGTAGTGTACGTCGGTGGAATGGGCGTCACCGGAGAGGAAAAACATCAGTGGGATGGGCGTCACCGGAAATAGTGCGGTGGGATGGGCGTCACCGGTGATGTGCGAGTGAGGGATGCAATGAGGCGATAAAGGGTTTGAGGGTAGGATAAAGGGAAGATTTGTCAGTTTACTCGTATCTGCCGGGGGGAGAGGGTTGAAAACTGACCTGAGGGATGCTCGTTTGCTCATTGCATCATTGATCTCCCATGCAATGTTGTGCATCAGGGTGTCACTGATGATCGAGATGTCGCATGCGCCACTGTTCCTTTTGAGATTGTCGTGCCATTGGCGGCGGACGCGGGAGGCGTAGTGCAGGACGATCAGATCACCGTGGGTGGTGATGCGGTGAGGGTGGCTTTCAAGGTTCCAAAAGAACATGGCGAGGGCTTTGATATGCTTCTCCGGCCAGGAGGCCTGCTTGATATGCTCGAGAAAAGAGATTCGGGCTTGGAGAAACTCCGAGAAGGTGAGCTGGTAGTCCGCGCGCGCGTTCTGCGCCGCTTTGACCGAGGCTACCGGCCGGAGGGTGAGGAAATCGTTGGTGCTGGAGATTCTGAAGGCGTCGTCCGTGGAGGATTTGAGGTGCTTTGCTGCATCATTGCACCCTTCCGGTGAAAAGTACCAGAGTTCGACAAAGTCGAAAGATGCCAGCTTGTTGAGCGCGTATTGCGAAGGCCTCTTGATGAGGATGTTGGGAGGAGGGAGGCCAGAGGTGAAGTCTGCCATCTTTGGTTTCTTCTTCTCCGCGTCCTGGCGTTCCTTCTCAGCCTCTTCTTCGGCTAACCTGTGTTCCTCTTCTTCTCTGTCATGGCGTTCATTGTCGGCGAGCTCAGCCGCACGCTGTGCGTCCTCCTGCTGTTGGTCCCAGACAGCAATGTTGCGGTTATGCTCCGCGGTCCATTCGTTGAGCATGCGGGTTACGGCCCCGTCTTCATCAGTCTGGTCAACTGCTATGATTGCTTCCCTGCCCGCGCGGAAAGCTGCGGATCGGAAGTCAGGGATTGGCTCGTGGTGCGGGTTTGCCATTGCACAGACGGAGGTTTGGCAGGGGGAAAACCGAAAGGGAAAGGAGAGAAAAAAAAAGAAAAACTTGTGGAGAACAAAGTAATGTATTACGAGTTGGACGTAAAGGTGTTTGCAGTCAAAGGTGACTGGAGCGACGACGAACGAAAGGGAGGAGGCGAGAAAAAAGAGAAAGGGGAGCGCGGTGGTAGCGGCGCGAGAGAGAAAGGAATGCGCGCCGCTTACCTATGCTCGCCCAAAGACAAAGCTCTGTGGCTCCGCTCGTGCCTTACTGCGCCACAGAGCGGCACGTAATGTGGTTAAGATTGCTTGTAGACTCAAGCAGATCGGATGTGACCTTACTGGTCATCTACCGTTTACCGAAACACTCCTCGACAGCGCCTTGAGGGCAGGCGATATCTCTGGCATTCATTATTTGCTCTCAGATTTGAACATGCAACTTCCTCCCGACATCATACTTGATGGAAGACTATTACTGTCACGGCAGCGTCCAGATGCAGAAATGACTCGTTTCCTCTCACTCGTAACGGTGCCAACATCCACTCTGTCTCAGTAGATGAATCTACTGCGCTCCATTTTGTACTGCAAAACTCTGGAGGCCTGGATACAACGAAGGTTCTGTGCGAAGCAGGCTGTAATCCATCCGCATGCAACTTACAGGGTGTAACACCCATGCACATTGCAGCCAGACGTTTATATCTTCCTGTTGTCAAGCATTTGTTTTCCATTGGTGCATTCCTACCCACCGACATCTTGTTTGCAGCAGAACTGGTCGAACTGCGGGTCTCTTCGGACCGAATGTTAATGAACCTGCCATCCTCAATGATCCATTTTCTTCTCTCGAAGGGTGCCGATGCTATGGTCATTGCTGCTAATGGGGACAATGCGCTTAACTCAGCCCTGCGTTCAAACCTTTCACGAGATGACTCGGTTGGCTGTTTAGAATCCACCGGGATGCTTGTTGCAGCTGGATGTGATCCGAACATTACAAATTCATCCGGTCAAACGTCTCTCGATGTTGCGGTGGCCAGCGGATGCATTTCTGTCGTCAAGCATCTACTTTCACTGAATGCACCACTTTCGCCGTACATCTTCCTCACTGCATGTGGCGGATCATATAGACATTCAACCCACTTCCTAGCCATGATCAGAGTCCTCCTTAACCAAGGCGCAGACCCAAACATGACCATGCCCGACGGAGACAGCGCTCTGCCCCTTGCACTGGCTCGGAACTATTGGTGGTCGGAAAATAGCTTTCAAGCGGTGGTCAGGGCTCTCGTGGCTGTTGGATGTGATCCCTCTGCACGTGATACCAAAGGACGAACGGTATTCCATATTGCCGCAGGCCACGGATACATTAAAATTATGGAATACTTGCTCTCGCAGGGTACATCACTACCACCTGACATATTACTCCATGCGCCAAGTTACAACACGACCACGACACAAACAATTCAGTTTCTGATCGACAAGGGGGCAGATGCACGTGCCGTTAGCGCAACTGGGGATACTCCACTCCACTGTGTCATCAACTTTTCAGGTCCCGAATCCACTTCTTTGGAGTTCGCGAGACTCTTGATTGCTGCTGGGAGCGACCCATGTGCGTTCAACGAGGCTCACGAAACACCCATGCACAAGGCAGCAACTCGAGGGCACATCTCCGTCATTGACTACTTGCTCTCGCTCGGTGCACCACTCCCTCGGGATATTCTGCTCGCTCCCTTCTCAGTTTCAAGTTACTTTGAGACTCGCCTTGTGACAACATCCCCAGTGGTTCGCTTTCTCGTCTACAAAAGGGGAAACACAACCGCCGTCACAGCCAAAGGTGATACAATACTGCATCTAGCGTTGGCGGGCCAGTCCGAAATGTGGCAAAGCGATCGCTTAGAAACCACAAAGATTTTAGTTGAAGCTGGATGTAATATTCATGCCTGCAATTCGACCGGAGAGAGGCCCCTTCATGCCGCGGCGAGAAGTGGATACATCGATATCGTAAAGTATCTTTTGTCCCAAGGTGCCACATCACTCCCTCATGATATCTTCCTTGCCGCGGCAAGAGGTGGGCACATCAAGGTCATGGAGTATCTCTTATCACGAGGTGCATTGGTACCTCCCGCAGCCTTGCTTGCCGCTGCGGAAAACTGGGCGAAATTGCGAACGGTTCAGTTTCTTGCCACTTTGCCAGAGAGTGCAGATCTATATATTGTCGCACCCGATGGAGACACTGTCCTACATCGTGCTGTGTCATCTGGAAGTGAAGAGGAATGCTTAGAGACGGCCAAATTACTGGTTCATTTAGGATGTGATCCGTCGTCGCGTAATTTAGCTGGAGAAATGCCTCTCCACATTTCTGCAAGACAACACCACATTTCGGTGTTGAGATACCTACTCTCACAAGGGGTTCCACTTCCGTCAAATGTACTGCTTTTTGCCGCGTCTGGAGACTGGCTCGGTGATCCTGAGTCGCTGTCAGTGACTCCTGTTGCGATGATGCGTTTTCTGATCCGCGAAGGCGCTAATCCATATGTTGTCGATGACAAAGGGGATACACCACTCCATATCCTATTGCGACACGACATTGGGAACCGGATGCCGGGATGGAGGGCTATCCAGATGCTGCTCAACGCTGGCGCCAACCCTCATGCACGCAATCTGAACGGACAGACACCCATTGACCTCGCTGAGCAGGCGGGACCCTTCTTTGTGAAGAACTTCATGCGATTGGTCAAGGAGGCGAATGAGTCAAACGCACACATGCACCATTAGATATGTACAGTTCTAAATCGACCATGTCACCTTGGCCTTCCTTAGTACCGCGCTTGTAGGATTAGATTACTCAGAAATTCGTACCTAGGATGATTCCACCAATATGCTTGTTTGTTTACTGTACATACTGAAATACGATGTTGTCTCTCGATATTATCCTGCGCAAGTGCTGGGCTGGAATATCGTTTTGGTCACTGATCTAGTGTGCGTGGAGTTGAAAGGTTCGCGCCCGACTGATAGAATCCGGGTAACTGTGAGTGGAGAATACCTTTCAAAGAGCGAATGGAAATGGAAAATTGGAATAACAGAGATCTGTTTGATCGGGGCCTCTGCGAACGCTAGACTGGCAGTCAGCAGTACCCGATCCTAGCGAGCAGTACCTGGCCACTGTCAGATGGCAGACAAATCACCAGATTACTTTGAAAGGTGATCATACGTACCTGAGCCATAGAGGTTAAGGAGCAAGGAGCAGGAACCGGGGGATTGTGCCTCTCGGATGAAGGAAAGCGCTGCACGGAACCTTACGAGTGATCCGATTATCAGCTTAAACATACATACGTGATGCCAGTGACTAGTAGTACTGCGATCGAGTCCCAGCTCGTTGAAGAGTTTTAGTGAACGGCGGAACCGCAACCGCTGCGGATGGTGATCCCAACCGGCCCGCATCGTCGACTCCAGTAATACGACATATCGACGAGAGGAGAGATGTTCACACAATCCCGTAAGCCTCCCTCTCCTTCATCGTCCACTCGTCCACGGGCAGCGGGTGTGCCTCTGTGTTAAACACCCATTTGTCTAGAGGTAGTGGATCCTCGTCCAAGGACATCAGATATAGGTATTTGAGCGTCTCGGCTAAAAAGTAACTGGAGGTGTCGAGAGAATGAGGAATCCATTTCGAATTGCGAGGTACGCGCGTACAACTAACCTCGGCATCCCGTCCAATTGAGTCGGATAGGGGGTGTGGACGTTCTTGATGATGGTTTACACAGTAAGAGTCTTGGTATAGCGTTCGATGGCTTGGAAAATTTGCCAACTATGGTGACGCCATTTGATGTCGCCGGTCGTTCGCCATACCATGTACACCGATTCGATCGTCTGCCGAACGAAACGAGAGCAAAGAAAGAAAAAGGTAGTGAGCGCAACGCAAAATCGACACACGATAATTGTGGCGAGTGTTTGGCGGCGAGTGTTTGGCGGCGAGTGTTTGGGTAGCGGTTCCGTGATTGGCGACCCGTACCGACGAGAGTCACGAGACAAGTACTATCAGCGATGGTCATGTGTCGATGTTCGATTCGCCGAAGAATCAGACATGTAGATACTCAACGGAGAGATGATTCATCCATTGGCGAAGAGGAAAAAATGTATGTGAAAATGACCTACTTTATACCTCATTATTACTGCACATCCAGACTCCGCTCTACACGGTATTTGGCGCCGTTGTCTGGTTCTCATTCATCTAGTCGGTCGTCCTAGGCCCAGCTTGCTTGTGTTCTTCCGCTGCTCTCGCTTGTGCAATCAAATCCTGCCGAGATGCGTACCCAAGCGGAGCCCAGCGACGGGATGTCCAGGGTTTACACCCCAGATCTTTGTACATCTATCGACCACATAAGAACGGTAAGCAGACATGCGAAAGCAAGGCAAGCACACAATGATGTCCACGTTCTCCGACGGCTCGTACAGGAAAAATGCGCACAAAAATTACATGCTGTTCCTCCATTAGCCTGAATCATGGGATCAATAGAAAGGAACGCACCCGAAAACACATATCTGTATCGATACTGGATTACACTACTGATAATTGGCGTGAAAAACGCCAACAAAAAGTTCCATGTCCAATTGGCCGCGATCGAGAGACTGCCTTGTTTAGCACGAGTGCGCCTCGGAAAGGTTTCGCCAATCAAAATGCAAACACCGCTGAATGAGTGGGGATTAGATGAGACAAGAGGCATGCAACGACGCGTACTACGTTGCCCATGTCATGGCATAGCCAGATAAACATACATTCATGACTAAATCCAAATCGGTGAGAAGAAAAAGGAAAAAGACATTGACAGAATGCTCACGCTTTCCGATGGAAGGATGCGAGACAGAATCAATGGCCGTTCCCGCAGACGCAGACACGAAAAGCCAGGCAGAGTGGCCACCGTTCGTCTAAACTAGTTCAAAAGAATAAATCAGCGAAGTTGACCGCGCCCAAGATGACAAAGCTGAAGCCGCCCTTGGCAATAGAGGCCAACAAGGCCAGCATGATGGAGATCCATCCTCGACGTCACGCAAGAACACATGAACCGTGTGACACACGCGCTCAGTCACAGCTAAATCTGTCACGCGCAGCTTCTCGACACGATGCCACGCGCAGGAC
>JBBPPY010000841.1:0-15737 GCA_038092195.1 Leccinum barrowsii | reverse complement strand
TGGGGGCGGTCCAGCGGCAGACAGATCAAGGCCCGCGAGCGAGTCATTCACGCCGTCCGTATTCGACGTGGAAGGTGCAGCCAAGCTACTCGGCGCGTCCGTGCTCTTGGACGCTTGACGTCTTGTTATCTGACGCTCGAGGTTGATCTCTTTCCCCCCATGTATCCAGGTCCGCTTGTCCTCCGTATCACCAAGCTTGCGATTCAGCCGGCTGAACAATCCGCTGACTCGAGGAGGGAACGGCGGCATCTCCTCACAGACATTTTGTAACATTTCGTCATCGTCCGATCGACATGCAAGCGCGTAGAACTCGCAGGCACGCTGCTGGAGCTCAGAATCAAGGACGTGCCTGTAGCGTTCGAAGATGGTGATGAGTTGGGACTTGATCTCGGGGAAGACATTGACCCATTTGATATACGTAGACAGGAGCAGAGAACGCGTGGCGGCTGCACAGAATTGTGATTTCGAGTGCAACACTTGGAACTGTTCATTAGGGCTGTATCCCGGTTCGTTCGCGATGAGATGTCCGTATTCGCCCAAGATATACCCTGTCACCGACCATTAGGATGACGACAAGGTCACGAGCTGGGTGCCATACCTCCCACTTTGACGAGACTCTCGTGAGCGACAGGCGTCTTGAGATGCTCAAAGACGACTCTTGCAGCATACTCCTGAAGGTCCTCCGTGTTGGTGACGATTTGCACCACCCGATACCACACCTCGTCTCCAACATGGTCCCCAGCAGCGCTGATGAGCTGCAATATGGTATCGACATACCATTTGTAGGAGCCCGCGTATTTTTCGGTAAGGATGGCGATCTTTAATACCATTTCTTCTCGCAACAGGTAGTCTGCGACCTTGAGATAGCGGAGAAGCTCTCCGACGATCAATTCAGAGTTATCGACGTCGCACATGCTATAGAGCAGATCCAGGGCACGTCTCCGAACAGAGATATCCTTGTCACGAAGGGACAAGATTATCGTGCCTTGATGTTTCTTCAAGGGATCGAGGGAATCCGCGCGCGCTGCGAGATGCGCCATCGTGTCCAGACCCAGGTACCGAACATTCGTCTCTTTGGAAGAGATGAAGCGCGCAAGGAGAACGGCAGCCGTGTCGACCAGAGGTGAGTTGGTGTCCAAGTGAATGGCAAGGCCAATTGCCTCGAAAAGGACTGCATGCTGGGCATTATTATGTTGCACGTTCCTCGAAGGTTCGGCGCTGTTATTCATGACCGTTTGGAGAACCTCGTTCAACGCGTTCCGAAGTGCGGGATCCTCTGTACATTCCGTCGAGCGACATGCTTCGCATACGCAATTGACACGCACCTGTCGGGGGATAATACTGTAAAAGTCGAAGGAGCTTCACTTGTAACCACGGAGTGGGAACCTTGTAGTAGGCGTATGTTGCCGAGTATTCGTGTTGGATGACCAACTACGGAGGGATGAATTCATCTTTCAGGAGGGTATGACGACACGACGTACTCACACGGTACAGACGATCAACAGCCTTGGTGTAGCATACCGCATAGGCATCAAGATGATCTTGCGCGAGGGCCATGACCAAACTTGTCACACATATCACAACGCCCTGGGGAATTTCAGAGACTTGGGGCAAGAAAGATGGCTCGGGCACGTACCAGATCTGGATCATCCATGATGGATACCAACCGCAACGCCCATTCAGCCGCAGGAATGACCTCAGGATGTTTTCGATACAGTCGTAACAGCGTCAACGCTGCCTTCTTCTTGACGAACGTCTGGGAAGTCCTGTGACACGGTCCGGTCAGCGGTCATATTCGGAAAAGGAGACAGGAAATGAACTTCCACGGTGAAATGAGCAGTCTGTGTACGTCCTCTGAAAGAGCTTCTGCCATCTCGCTGCTGCCGACGTTGGCTATGGCATGCAAGGCGAGACAATTGTTGACCTCGTTGTTCTCGTCCAGATCCTTGCGTATCGAGTTCACGACCAAACGCAGGAAATCCGAGTTCTCGTGCATGAGGAGCGTAACAGCAAGGTATCCCTGCAGACATCGTGAGGCACTCGTCCGACAAGTGTGCAAAGCTCGAGCTCATACAATCTGTTTCTCCGAATACTTGGAACTCGATATGAGGTTGACGGCCTCCATGTGTCCGACGTCGACCTTGTAGCCCAGTATGTACGTGAAAATGATCTTGGCAACATACCTGCCGGACGGCACGATTTCAGATTGGAACGCGAAACGGACGGGCGACGCTCCAGGGCTTACTTCTTCTTCTGATAGCCGTCAAGGTTTCCGTCTGGAGATACATTGTGAGCCGGGAGGATGCCAGGACGAGGCAAGAGAGGTCATGCCTTTGAACTTCTTGCGAATATTCGCCATCTCCTTGTTTATCCGCTTCTCTTCTAATTCGCGCACCCGCGCACCGCGGATGTCCGCGATGAACTGGAAGTGGGCATTGGATGGAAAGGTAGATCGAGAGGGCCGACGAGACTTGCCTGGGTCAAGCCACGCATGTTAGCAGCCATCTTTGCAGGATTGAGTCGAGTTGTCTTGCAGAGAATGTCGTGGTAGGTGCCAAGCAGAAACACTCGTCAGTGGGATGCTTATGTCAAAGGTCGAATGCATCACACGACTCTGGCGCTCAGAAAAACCAGATGTAGGTACATTAAAGCGAGATTAAGTAGTATGTATGTAGAGTGTACATGATGATGGTGAATAGATGTCCGAGATAGAGATGTGTGTCTATTCTATGAAGAATGCTCACGACCAAAAGCTATGGGAGAGCGGACTTGGCGTGCCAGGTCGTGAGTTGTACGCGGAACCAACACCGAACGGTGTCGAATGTCCCGACCTCGATCCCGGCAGTCTGCTGGTGGAGAAAGCGGGGGATGCCATTGGCGACGCGTTCCGTGAACTAGTCGCCGACCGTGTAGACATCCGTTCGTCGCTGTAGCGATTCAGTATCCGCACCACATCTCGCGTGATTGAATCCAGATCCGATAATTCCCGTGGAGACAAAGAAGAATCTTCGCTCAACTTCTCTTCGCCCGTTTCATCCTCTCTAGCAGGCATGCCTGCGAGACGAGACCTAGAGCACATCTGGCTTCTGTGGATGCCCTCGAATACCCGTAACATGCAGGCCTCTATCATGGTCTTCAAGTGCTGGATATCATCCAGCACATTCAAGTTTCCGACGACGGGCAACCATTCGTCGCACTCGAGACCGCGTTCAGTCACTTGAAGATCGTTGGCACCAAACAATAGGTACGTCATGGGATCCAGACGAGTCGTGTTGATGAGGTACATTTGAGGGGTTTGGCCAGCGACCGTCAAATTCTGCCGTTTCTCCGCATAGGCATATAATTGCTTCTCTCCTTGAAGCAAAGAGCCCCCATCCTCGAAGGGCCTGATGTGCTTTCGGTGGTTCACACTACTCGGATGAATGAAGGTCGTCTACCAAAATCTGGTCAACTAGCACGGCATAACAGCGAGAATAAACCAGACCTTATCGTGTTGGGTTCGCAATGTCATCTCGCCCGTCCGAACGGCAAACTTGGGTTGGGTAGCGACGGCGACGAGAGCGGCAAGCAAGGGCTGAGACTGTGCGTTGGCATTCAGAGCAGGTGGTACTGTCCAATTGCGGTCGCGCGCTCCACCATAGACACCCCCTTCGGTGGCGTCAATGATCCCAGTTTGATGCAAGGATTGCAAGATATGTCCTCGAACTTTGGTGATCAGTATCAACGTCGGCTTGGAGAGAAAGTTGTCAGTGCAAAAGCGAGAAGCGCGCGCATGATCTCCATTGCGGTACATCTCGTGCCACGCGTCATAGGCGTTCAGTATTGTCAATGCGTCGGATCTGAACTCCCTTGGAGACCATGTTGTCTTGACAGCGGCTGCCTCTGCTTTCAGGTGAAGGGGGCAGAAGAAGGGATCTCGGTTTGAAAGGATCGCAGCTAGGGTCAGCGCCTTATCGAGACAACGGAAGAAGACGCCATAGAGGACCAGACGGCCCATCTGCACATCTATCGGAAGCTGTAAAAGGACACGACCGAGCGATGTGAGATTCTTCCGATGGTCCAAAGCGCCAGCCATCTGCAGGGATTTCATGGCTGACGCTACACGGTCGGGCGCAGGAGGTTCGATTGTTGCTCCGAGAACTTCCTCGACTTCCATTCCGGGAAAGCTAAGGGCCTTGACATGCATGACAACATTGCTCAGGTCTACACGCTTCATCTCGACCGTCTGATGTGGACTGAGGTCCGTGGCGCGGGTCTTGCTCAAGAGGCCAAAGTACTCTCCGGGGCGATGTCTGCCCGCGCGCCCAGCCCTCTGATTGAGATTGGAAGAGCCAACCCACGCCGAGACGAGGGAGGAGATGTGGCGTTCCGGATCAAAGCGTAATTCCTTGATTTTGGCGGCGTCGACGACGTAGACAACGTCTGGAATGGTGACCGAGGTCTCGGCAATGTTCGTCGCCAAGATGACACGACGGACGCCCGCAGGAGGAGGTTCGAAAATGACCTGCTGCTCGGCAAGGGGTATCGTCGAGTGCAGAACGTGTATGGAAAACTTTGCTCGGTCTGCGAAATTAAGTGGAAGTCTACCGTCCAACAAGATTCGTTGTACGGACGATATTTCTTCCCATCCGGGTAAAAAGACGAGGACGTGACCGGAGTCGGACTGCTGGAGGACGTGCGAGACGGTGGCGGCCACAAGAGGTGCGGGGAGTTCCAGTTCGTCATTAGTCAAAGGTTGGGGAGGCGCAAACGAAGGGAGGGGAATGGAAAGGTGATTTTGCTGGGCATACGCCTCTTCCCGTGCGAGGTACCTGGAGACAGAGTCGTCGTTGAACACCCAACTCAAGTGGGGTTGTCTACGCATATCGCCGAGAAAATCCTCCAAGAAATGTCTGTTGACAGGAAAGGTACGACCGGGGACTTCGATCACGGCTGCCTTGTTTCCCGCTGTGTCAGGAAAGTATTCTTGGAACAACCGCGGGTCTATGGTGGCGCTCATGAGCACGACCTTGAGCGGGAGATTGCGTGCTTTGCGGTCCTCCATCAGGCGTTTGAGTACGACAAGGAGAAGGTCCGTGTCTACATCGCGTTCGTGGACTTCGTCGACCAAGATATGAGTGACCCGGTCAAGCCTGTTGGCCTCGGGGCCTCCATCCGACATAGCGGATTGGAGACGTCTAAGCAATACCCCGATGGTACAAAATGTGATGGAACCGTGTTCTTGGGGTAGCTTTGACTCGAAGCGGACGCTGTAACCAACTGAGCCGGCGCCGACGGTCTCGCCGCGCTCCTTTGCGACGCGGTCGGCGACGCTGAGAGCTGCGAGACGACGAGGCTGTGTGCAAATGATGTTGCATTGTGCGCCTTGACCGCGGTCGATGTAGTCGTCGAGAATGAGCTGAGGCACCTGGGTCGTTTTTCCGGATCCGGTTGCCGCCATGCATATGGTGACGTCGTTGTTGACGATGTGGGAGAGAAGTTCCTGAGAGCGGGTATAGATGGGCAGAGCCGTGCGCATGGAACGCATTTTCTCTGTTGCTGGATCACGGAGGTAGGCCTGACGCCTCTCGTCGAGATGTGCGGACTTGGTTGTGATGCGGGAAGCGAGATGAACTGACTGGTGACGAGGGTGAGAGGGGAGAGGAGTGGTGTGTTGAGACGAGGCGGGTGCGGGTGTGGGCCTGTTCCTGTAGAGGGAGCTCTTTTTGATTTCAGAGCAGAGATCGAGGATGTCGTCTGCGAGTGCATCTGAGATGGGGAGAGCGACCTTTGGAGCAAGGCCGAGGTCTTTGCCAGACTTTGCTGCTGCGAGGAAGCGTTTCCAAAGATTTGGATCGCATGATTCGAGGTACTGTGTGACGTCGAGGTAGCACTGGACGAGGGCAGTCTTCTTAGTGAGCGCAGTACCCATGCCGATGCGACGGCCGTCGACGGACATGGCTGCTTCCCAGGTTGGGTTGGCGTGCTTTGCGTAGAGCTGATTGTAGTCGACGTCGGGCTTTGAGAAGCCATAGAGACGACAGTAGTAGTCCATGAAGCTGCGGGCGAGTTCGTAGGAGACGACGGAGCCATCTGAGAGGGTGAGCTGGGAGGGGGGAGGGGGTGGGGGAGATGGGGGAGAGGGCTTGGAGGGTTTATCGAGCTAGAGGAAGATGTGTCAGCGAAGGAGTGTGGGAGAGGGAATGCACCAACCAGACAGAGGTCGTGTAGCTGGTAGAGTGCGGAAAGGGCGCAGAGACGCTCTGCCGTCTTTTTATCGGATGCGTCACCTATAGCAGTGATCGGGGGGTCTGTATCAAGGCGAAGGGAACATCTGTTGGGGGGAGTGAGCAAGAACGCGCGGGAATGGTGGAAGACACGAACCGGAAGATGCGACGGTCTGCGGTGGGGTCGAAGAGGTCGGCAAACTGGTATGCTACGGTGAGCGATGCAGTGACTGCAAAGTTTGCTACTGGTGATTTTGGGTTGAGAAGGAGAGAAGGTTTGAGAGGTAGACCGCGCTGTCGAGCGTTGTCGATGAATTTAGCGTCGTGAAGAGGTCCCTGTAGTATTTTACGCGTTTGAGTGATCTTTTGTAGTTTTCCTGGACGATCATGAGGAAGAGAGAACGGTCGTTTTGACATTGTCATTTGGAAGACTCGGACGATTCGTGACATTTACCCCGAACAACCAACAAAAAAATAGTTCTAATATCTACTCGGCATTTTCCGAGCGCTGGGTGATTGCCTGTTCAATGACCGTGAGATATTTCAGTCGGACCGCCCATTCCTTTGCACCGGCCCAGTCGGCCCGTTCGACAGCGTGCTTGATCTCCTCCGTCGCTGCCCGAATCTTGTCGTCGTTGCCAGCCCGCAGCCCAGCCAACACAGCGCCGGTGCTCGCCTCGATCGCTTCTCGCGTCTCCATCACTTCCTCCATCAGTTCCATGTCTTCCGCCTGATCAACTTCTTCCACCTCCTTCCCCTCCCGCCCAAGCACATACCCGATGCGCTCCAACGGCGACAGCAGAGTCTTGTATGCCGTATTCACCGCTTCTGACACCGCTTGTGCCGTGTCCTTGTCGATCTGTAATACTCACGTTTAGTTCTGCGTTTCTACACGAGTAGTTTACTTGCCTCGTGCCCCGTCGCCCACGCGTCCGGGTGACACAGTCGCTGTGCTTGCAGAAACCCCTGTCTGAGTTCCCCTCTATCGACCACGAACGGGTTGGGCCCGTACTGCAGCCCAAGCAGTTCGTGGTGTGTGACCGACCCATCCACCCGTTCAATACGTCTGCACTTGGCGCATACAGGCAGCGCAGTAGGAAGCAGCGCACCGCACGATGCACACGTCCTCGTACGCGCACTTCCATATCCCCGTCGATATGCCAGCCTAATAGTCCTCGCCACACTGCGACGTTGATGGTTCGTGTACATGATGACCTCAGAGTCACACACTTTCCTCTTTTGACTCACCATGGACCTCCCACTCCACATGCGCGCCGACGACCCCGCTGCCGCCGATCCCGCTCGTCGTCGTCTCTCTCAACATTCAACATTCCCTCACTTCCCCTCTCTTCACTTCCACTCACACACCTCAAAAATATCCCTCCACTCTCTTCCCCCTCCTCCCCCCGACGACCACCCAAACGACATCCTCATCCACGACCCTGCCCTCCCTCTCCCCACGCGAGACAAGGACGTATTCCGCTGGGCCATCTTGTATGAGAATCAGAGAGGGTACGTCGCCCACCCTTCCCCTCTTCCTTGCTCACCACCTTCTAGCATCACCCTCTTCTCCACCCCTCTTTATTCTTCTCTTTCGCTCTTCCTCACCGACCCATACCCATTCACACTCCCAAATTCACCTCGTTCAGACCCACATCTCTCCCTCAACAACTACCCCTTTCCCGACGGCACCTGGCGATGGGTCTCTTCCGCCTGGATGATTGACATGCGAACAAATCGCGGCGAGGTGCAGCACGACGGTTTCGAATACAGCTGGTCCTTTCATAACAAGAACTGGAACGCAAAAATAGGCAGACTCAGCACAGGCGCATGGGTCAGGCGCAGACGCTGGGTCAGACTCATGATGTGCCCTGCAATTCGTACGCACAATGACGACCACTCCGCCACCCCTTCCCGCTCTTCCTCCTCCCCGTCTCTCCTATCTCCTCTTCCTGCTCAGTCCAACCACGTAACTCACCCCTGGGACGGAACCGAAAATGACTGGCAACACCTCAAACGCCTCATCAAGCACCTCGGACGTGACGGCCGCAAACTCGAACTCTGGCGAATGTGGCTTGTTCCTTACTCATCCGTCCACAAGGGAAAGGGTAAGCAATCCGATGCGCCGTCTCTGCCCTCGCAGTGCGCTCTTGAAGAACGCCTCTCCGACGTTCTTCCCGACGGTACACCCCCTCCGCTGGCACATCTCATCACCATCATTAGAAATCATGTACGTGTATTTTCTCAATCCTTTCAGACTAACTAGACTGCCAATGCCGCCCAGGGAGAGGCTATTCTCCATTCATTTGTATTTCCGGACTCGCGTGCTCAGTTTCTCGAGCTCATCAGACGGGCCGGGTTGGCCGAAGACCTCGAAAGTTGTCTTGGACACTCTCTTTCAGTGGTCGACGTTGATTTCTGTAGTTATGCCGATACTTTGAGGCACACGGACTGATATGACATTCATCGAAAATTGGACGGTGGACTCGTCTCGTTTCTGTACATAATTTATATACGCGTTTATTACATATGTTTATGTGTTTCTGGTCGTTGAGGTTACATACTTGACGGATAATCACATACTAGTTTGTTTCAGTTGGTCGATGACACCCACGCCCAAGCTACCATGGAGAGCGACTTTCTCCGAGATCTTAAAGAACATATCCAATCACTCGGACCACCCAGCGCAAATCGCACTGCGTACATATGCACTCTGTCTGTCTGTCTCCCTCGGTCCCGCTTTATTACCAGTCATCTTTTCTCTGGCTGTCCGTCCGGAGACCTTCACGGCGCGTGCAAGAACCTTTTTACGCACATTTTCCAAAGAGCTGCGCCCCACCGGGTTCGCCTCGGCCATGACCATCGCCATCGGCGGTGGAGCGACCCTACAGCGGTTCTGGGACTCTGTAGGACGTCAACATGAGCTCTACCACATCAACTCCAAGGTCCCCCCATTCTACAGAGCATTCCTGGCCAACGTGTTCACCTCGACGATCGCAGTCATCCTCCTGCGATGGAGAAGGCGTAGAAGGCCCGGAACGTCGTCCCCCACCCTGGACCTGAGCCTGCTCTTCCTCGTCCGTGCACTCGACGCGTCCGTACAGGCATTCCTTCTTGAAAAGACGCGAGAAACCGCTGCTAGGCATCTCAAGGCCGATCTGCGCAACGACGTTTCCTCAGGAACTTCCGAGGCGCCCGATGCTAGGACGCTCGACGAGCGGTCCGGAGAACTAGCCAAGGAGTGGCGAAACAAGGCAGCGACGCGTTTGGATGCACTTGTTTTCTGGGCCTGTTCAGCAAGGTTCGTGATCGTGCCTCTCGCTGTGTTTGTGGCTAACTCTAGTCAAAGGATCATGTGGTGTTTCTTCTATCAACCCCAGAGGTGGGTACATTTGCTCCTACTTGGCTCATGGCTCGTCTGACTCGTTACATCGTATCAGACTACCTCGATCCTATGTGAAATGGTACGCTTCCGCGATCATTCATCCCACCAACACATCGACATCACATTTGTTTCGACAGGATAAGCTCTCTTGCTCGCGTCGACAGCAGATTGTTAGAGGTCTGCCGCGCTCTCCGGGAAGGTAGGTGGTCATACATCCACGGTTCATCCACAGAACGGAACATCCTTGACCCCTTGGCCGATAAACTTGGATATCCCTCGTCGTGGGTAGACCCTGTCGCCTTGCCTGCGTATGGTGGCGACTTGGCCAACGAGGCATGGAAGCAACTGCGAGTTGGCGGGCGAAGCGGAATCGGGGGATTGCCATGCGAGCTTGTGCATGGTCCCATCGGTGCAAAGTTTGGGCTAAGCAATACCTGCACCACCAACGCCGCCATCAGAGCCATATATGCGTTTGCTGAAGCGCTTGTCATCTATCTCCCCGTAAGTCACGCCACGCGCACAACCCTGTAGTTCGCAGCTTAACTGGGATCGTCTCCGGTTCAGGTTCATTTCCTTCCCATTCTCCTTACCAGACCTAGATCTATCCATCGCTATATACCCGCACTCTTATCAGCCATTCGAAGCGCGACCTTCCTTTCGACGTTCGTCTCATCGTATTGGTTCGCATTCTGCTTTACACGCACTCTCGTGTTAGCTCGACTCTTCCCAATGATCTCGCACGATGTGTGGGATGGCCCTTGCGGCGGTACTCTCGCAGGTTCGCTTGTGTGCGGAGCGAGCATCTGGATCGAGAACGCGAGGCGAAGGGGGGAAATAGCCCTGTACGTTCTACCCCGAGCCCTGGGAAGTTTGGTGTCCCAGATTTAGAGCTCACTCAGGCACCCCTGGAGGAGAGGTTGGCGATGGCGATTCCCTCAACAGAGCTCGAGCCTGCACATTTACATTCCCTTAGTCCGGCGGGCGACGGTGGCGAAGGGCAATAGCGGCCGTGATCTTCCAGTTGAGAATGTCCAAGAGGCAGGTGAGCGTTGCGTGTCCTTAAGACCGTTCCTCGCGTCTAGATAACAGAGCTCATAAATTAATGATCTATCATTAAACCTTGATAGGGTGGACATACCCTTCCAAGTCGCATCACCCGCTCAACGTCGCACGTCGCCGCACGAACTGGTCACGTCTCCACTACGCTCACAAACGAACAAAGTGCTGCCGTGATTGCCAACTGTCGCCTGCACGGCATCACGTTCGGAAACGCCTACCTCGCTCTCGCACAAGTGGCGATGACCCGGGTACTTTATCGGCGGTACTTGCGCGGCGAGATCTCGCAGCAGGAATGGGAATATCGAAAGAGACAACCACATATCAGCGGGGTTCCGCTCAACTTGCGTTCGTATCTCAACAAGATGTGGATCGGTAATGGTGGCGGCGGCGAATTCACATTGTCCCTGAGTTTCTTTTATTACCAACTCCCCTTCATGACGCTATGCGACTACGACTCGGAACGTATTTTGGCGGGCGGTGCACCGCCATTCTCGGAGCTCCTAACGTTCGACCGGTTCTTGCATCGAACCGGACTGGTCAAGAAGCAGGCAACAACATACTTGAAGCATCCGTTATTTTTCGAAATCGTTCGTGCTGTCAGTTTGGCGCGCCTCGAGCGTACACGGCTCGGTGCTTTGAAGTGGATGAAACGCCTCAACACTTCCCGCGAATCAACTGACGCACAGGAAGGCTCGGACGATGAAGTTTTAGCTGTCACAAATATGCCTGTGGTCTGGGCTCACGGGGGATCAAGTCTTGGTAATGTACGCAATTGTACTGTTTTCTTTGGTTCGCATTCCTCATTCTCGCTTTAGGTCGATCAGATATTGCCATCTGAATATCCCTTACCTCCCACCCATCCGCTTTCACCCCACTCCTCCGTGACACATCCAGTCAGGGCAGGCTATGTTAGCTCTCCTGCACAATCACAATCACAATCACCATCGCCCCCACCGTCGGCTACCTCTGCCAGTGGTGCTACCCCGAAGATCACGGTAGATTATACCATGCTCTATCTCCACATGCATCCGGCGGAGCTTTACCTCGGCGCAGCGAGTTTACGAGGACGACTAAGCATGTACGTCTTGTATGACTGTAATGTGTTCGAGGACGGTGTTGTGAAGGAATGGTTGGACGAAATGAGAGAGGCAGTGTTGTGGTATCTCGGCCAGCCGCATCAATCGCGTCCGAGGGAGCAGAGGGTCCATGACAATGATGGACAACCCGATCGTGGTGCAAACGTATGAGTTATACAAAGTGAAGTATCATTCGAAGGTTGATACCTAGAATCCGACTAGAAGTGTAAATAATTCCAATGCAATTCCAGTTGTACGATTTCAAGTTAGTAACGAGGCCTTCCGGACGCACGCCTAGCCTAAGAGCGACCGTGACAGAAGGCTAGACATCGCGATATGAATTCACCCTGCTCGGAGTTCCACACCCCCGCATACCACGGGGAGTGCGTGAGTGCAATTCCTTGGATCAACTGTTCCCACTAGTACTACTCGCCTTGGCGTATTATGTAGGAACAGGCTGGCCAGTTGCTACATAATATGTAATACACATCGCGTGTCCAGAAAAAATGGATTCGCCCGAGGGGGAACCTAATTTGGCAAACGGAATTGGCAAGAGTATGTCTCGGTTTTCGGAAGACCGGCAGCGCAGACCGGTGATGAGTAAGTACGGCGGCATTTCCCGCCGCTCGATACCCTCAGGTTCTTTCCAACTTCTTTGGTTGATGCACCGACGCCGTGTACAGTATCACACTTACTTACCGCGCTTTTTTGCAGCGCCTCCACCCATCACGTAGGCGACAGCCTTGGGGCCCTTTTCACTGCCACGGGCTACGTGTTCAAGTGCAACTTTATGAACGAACATGCTTTTGTTGGTCGACTTCTTCTGGAACTGGCGGTACAGCCCCTTTTGCCCCTCGAGCTCTCTCACAGTCACGGTGCAGACGGAAATCAGATAGAAGATAACCTCACGGCGAACATTTGCCATGTCGACGTGACACCGTATGGGCCTGCGCGAGCGTCTCGTATGCTACCCCCTCGAAGGCAGGACAGACAAATTTCGCGAGTAGACTTCCGATGTGACGTTGGGCGAGGACCGAGCCTCGGACTCAAAGGGAACAATAGTCAAATGATCCCGATGCTTGCAAGTCCTGCTCCCGTGCAACGGCGCAAGCTACGAGACGGAAACGGAAGAAAATCGGAGGCTTCCATGGCAAGGTTTGGGCTAAGTTCGCCAAGACTATATTTTCCAGCCACGTCTTGGCTCTGTGGTCATTATAACGATAAGAAAAGCCCAATGATTGTGCCCACCTACTCAGCGCTCAGCTTCTCACACCTTCCACTTGAACGTGTTTCGCAATGTGATTGGAAATCTCAGTGGTAGCTTGTTGTCCTCATGGCCATTATGAACGGACTGACCTGGAGAAGTAAATCCTGAAGCTAACGGGGGATTCGAGATATCTTACTCACCAGAAATCTAGAGCTCGGAGAGTGGGCGATAAGACCTCAGTGCTGTAATCACTTGGTAACTTGGTGAGGACACAAACCCTGAATCTACGTAAAATGTCGTACAGAGGATGGCCATTATGATGCGTTGCAGCGGGCTCTCGGATCTAACACATTTCCAGCCGTAATGTATCAGTGCTAGTACAGGTAGGCGATGATACGAACTCTCAGATCTCAGTGCCCATCGGCCTCAGCCTGATCTTTATAATAAGCGGTGGCAGGAACCTACTAGTAATAGTCGAACCTCCCCCCACTCAGCCTCTCTCACCTACTATTCTCTGACAGTAGTAGTACGTGGAATGGATTCTGCTCTGCAAACCAAGTTGGAGAACCTTCAGTTGAATGATTATACTTCCCGTGCGTCCATTCTTATTTGACACATGCACCACGTCTCTGAGCAGAAGTCGCAGTTGCGGTCATCACTGCCATCATATACAACCACAGTGCTAATTCCCTCTTCTACATGTTCAACATTTGTTCTGACTTCAATATTTCCAGTCCTCACGTTTTCAAGTGAGGTATTGTACTACCTCATTTTTTAATCAAAATTATGAACAAAGAGTCACTCTGACCGATGCGGCTTGGACAGATAGAGTATATCTGGGTTCGAAAACAACGTTTTTTCACCATGGTAATGTTTCTAACACGAGACTGTAATTACAGAACCAACCTTGGACCCTGGTGTCCACGCTCTTTGTTATCGTGCGTCTGAACCCCCGGTGGCTATCGCCGTCACGGATCATGTCGGTGTCCTGCAATGCTAAATCATTGTTACGATGTACACGACAGATTCGATATCCCGGGCTTTGTGGCTTCATGTGCGTTCAGAATCGTTTATGTTGTCTATCCAATACTAATTCTCCCTTGATTCGTCAGTATAATTTACTTCTGTATGTCCAGGATTCTCAAAGGTTGCGTCGGGATAAACTGACTCATACATTTCAAAGGGGGGTCCTCCTTTATACCCGATCCTGAAAAAGTGATATTATCCTCCTTTCCTCCTTTACTGATCACTGACATGTGGTGACTTGGATGACCTGCAGCTGTCAGTCTTTGTTGTTATTAGTAAATTATTACTCATATTTTGTCTGGAACTTTGTTCACCCACTGTGCCAATGAACAGTTGTAAGTATTCCCTCTTGTCGTTTCGCATGTATGCTGGATTGGGACTCATAGTAATCCAAAGGTTGGGTGCCAGTGCTCGCGATCATCAGTCAATGGACAACTTCTCTGTATATTTTCATTGCCGATTGTGAGTATTCATAACATCGTTCACCTGGACAACAAAGCAGCGATTCATCACACTGATTGTCAGTTGTGATGATCCTACGGATATGGGCAATGTACAATCGATCAAAGATGATCCTCGGTATACTCCTTACTTCCTTCATTGGGGAAATCATTCCATCGACGATTGGAAGCATCATCGTTTGCAGTTCAAAGAATTTCATAGGTATGTAGAAGCAGGTGTAGATGAGTGATTCCTGCTGGGTGTTGCACTGATGCGACTTCACCAGTGGTTTTACATTCGACCTTCGATCTCTCGTTCTGCACGTTGGGCGACACATCTGCCGGCTGGAATAAAGCGATTAAACTCTCTCAACTCCTGCATGCAGGCGTAATGTGCACGCTAGTGGTCATCCAGTTTACGATCAGCTCGGTTGAGATGTATAAAGTCACGAAACAGTGGCGACTCGGCCCATTGATTAACCTGCTGGTCATGCAAGGCATGGCTTACTTTTTTGCGTACGTCCTCAGGCTCTTTGTCTACTCTTGCGCTGTGATATGGATAGTATGTGGCTAACGTGTACGTTCGATCGCAGCATCCTGATGTGGAATCTCTTTAGCACTTTACACAACTTTGGAAGTCTTTCAGCGGTGGGTCAGAAGCAACGGGTGCTTCTGAAGCTTGTGCAAAGTGTTCCTATATGCACGTTTACCCCGCGACTCGTCTTGAACATGCGGGAAATGTATGCGCGCAGTACAGTTTACGGCGGAAGAGGGCATGGGATTGATACGGGGTTTGGTTTGACAGTTTTATCTAGTAGTAGGAGCCGTTCGTCGATCGTACTTGCGGACAGCGGGGAAAGAGAGGAATTGGGGCATGACACCGAAGATATACAGATGGAAAGGAGAACAGCCTGACTTCGTCCGAAATCAGAGTAGATCCTGCGTTGATGTTGATGACTTGCAAGTTGTAGTAATATATCGTTACTCGGCCCGGGCCACGTGCTGCCAGATCTAAGTACCAGAGTTATCGCGACATCGTAGTCACATATTCTACTACGGTACCAGCCGTATACTGAGTTACATATCTATCAATCTTCATTGATTGTAGTAGATGAGAATTGAAACTACCTTGATCAGGCTGTACTGACTCGGAGATCTACCGAGAACGCGTGCACGCGCGCTCGAGTCCCGTCCTAAACACCACCTAGGAGTCGATCCAACGAACGGAGGCGCAAAGAGAAGTGGCAGAAACGATTCGGACATGCGGAAGAATTGTAATCGAACGGGGGATGAAAGGAACCCACGAACACCCGGAGACTTGCGAAGACGCCAGTGGAT
>JBBPPY010000840.1:0-15750 GCA_038092195.1 Leccinum barrowsii | reverse complement strand
GCGGTTGGGAAGTCTTCGTCTCAGGCAACTGGTCCGCCGCGACTTTCGTGACCAATTACCTCCCGATCATACTATTCCCCGTCCTCTACATCTCTGCAAAGTTCGTCATGCGCGTGCGCAGCGTTAGTGCATCAGAGATGGACTTTATCACCAACGTTGCCGAATTCGACGCGATGACGTACGTTCCACTTTCGTCGTTGGTTGTCAAAGAGTTACATTGACCACTCGTTGGTGTAAACAGATACGACGACCCCCCTCCCAAGAACTGGTTAGAGGCGTTCTGGATCTGGATCGTACGTTTTCATATCGAATCCTTGCGTTCCGTGCGCGTCTCCTTACCGTCGTCCTGTTATACAGATGTGATCCGCATCAGCGAACGTGCACTCAGATGCAGATAGCACTGTCGTATTAACTCACCTGATTTTTGTGGTTGTCCGTGTACTTGTTTATAATCATAATAATACCCCAAATGAACGGAATCAGGACAACGCGTCCTTGTCGAGCGCTCGCTTTTTTTGGTTCCATTGAAGAGTTTCAGTGATCTACTCACCTTGTGACTGAAAATGCGAACGTTCGAGTCTGCTGCAGATTCTTTCAGTGTAGGTCGTATGATCCTGATCTTCCCGATCCTCGGCTCGGTCGGACCGAGACTCTGAACCAGATGATACCTCACAGGAACTCGGACAGATCCAAGCTCGGGTGTTTTTTTCCCGGTCCGGGTCCCTCTCATGAGTCGCCTACGACATTGATCTGATCCGATCTTGACATGCTATCGAGATTCGAGCGGTTTTCAAGTATGTGACGAGATAGTATTAAGAGTGTCGACCATTACTTACATAAACTGCCTTCTAAGTAGTACTCTTTTAATCCAAGCAGCCCTGCTACACATATATATATACAACTTGCGTGTAGGACATTGATTCCAAACAGAAGAAAAAGATGATGATGATGATGAAAAAAACAAACCAAATCCCCCAAAAAAAAAGTTCAAGCGGCCGGTTCGACTGTGAGCATCGCCAGCGCAGCACCGATCGCCCTCGCCATATCTTCTTGGGACAGCGTCGGCGTCGTCGACGCTGGCCTCGGTTCAGTCCCCTCAACAGCTATACCCAAACCTATATCCATCGCGTCCTCGCCCGTGCCCGAACCTGAAGCCGAAGAAGCCGAAATGTGACCCTGCTGCCCGTCCGACTCGGCTTCACCCATCGCACCGGGAGGCGACTCGAGACTCGGCAATGGCCCCCACACGGTCGCGCCCGGCGGTGCCCACGAACAACCTTCCCCCACAGCTGGCTGTGGCCAATTGTCCACCTCCAGCTCGGACAACGGTGTGTGACTACGGTCCGAGTCGCGCTCAGGCGAAGAGTCCCGCGAGGAATACGGCGTTGGGCTCGTCAGTCTCGGCATGCGCCCATACGGCTCGTGCAGCGGCGCAGGGTTCCCAATGTAGCACCGGGGCCGGCGGGAAGGAAAAAAAGGGCCATCCCGTTGTCTCTTGATCTCGCCCCATCTCGCCTCCACGTCCACGCCCGGTTCCAAGTCGTGCATCTTGTGAACCTTCCACGACGCAAGGGGCCGCCCCACAAACACCCGTGGTCTTTTGATCTTCTCTCGTTTTTTCTCAAGTCGGCTGGGCTTTTGGGCTTTCTTTGGTGGATGCGATATTGAAAACGGAGGTGGATGCGATGCCCCACGCGCTTGCATACGCTCCATTTCCTCACGCGTCATAAATGCGCTGCCCATACGCTGGCCTTCCATACCGTACACGTGCGCCCAAAACTGAGACGGGAGTGACACCGCGCCTGGTTCCGGTGTTGGCGTCGTCGTCTCACTCGTGCTTCGTCGTTCGTCCACATGTGTTGATGGTGGCTTGTGACGGTGAAGTGGTTCGCCGACATCCCGCACGAGCGTCACCTTGGTTTTGAACATCGAAGTCGCAAATCCTCCGAGCCTCATCGAGATATATTCTTCGCCCCTGTTCCTCGAACAAACCGAACAATTGCAAGTGTTCGTGCACGCCGGGCACAAGAATCCCGCGCTCTGTTGATCAAAGGTGATGTCGGGGTATCTACATCCCGCCGAGGACAGACGAGAAGGACATGCCACACAGAAAAGAGGGAGGTCAATGAGGAAAAACTGCCAGATGAACGAATGGAATGGGATGGACCGACCGGTTTAAAATGCATCGATTACAGAATCGTTTTCCACATATACGGTCCTCGAGAGCGTTAGAGCACGACATCTTGGGACGAATGGTCGCATTCCGGCATTGATGACAGGATGTCAGTATTGGGGAAGTTCCATCCTTTTTGCCTTCACGATCGACGACGGATGCCCTGTTTTCAACACTTGGTCGGTTGAGCTTGGGGTTAGGCTTGGGGTTGGAAGTTTCGGGGATATATTCGGAATCAGAGGCACACCCGCGATATTCACGTAGCTTGAGCGATGGTACTGAACATCGCTTTGTTCGAGGGGAAATGTTCGTGTCGTTCGTAGACAATTCGATGGGGTTCTCCGCATGGTTAGAAAATGCCTCGTTAGACTCTGTCCGAGCCAAAGAGGTCGCGGGAGATCCACCTGCATCGCGGTATTTTATCTGTACCGGTCTTTTCCCCGATACCAAAGGCAGGGTCGAAGAATTCATGGGTCGACGAACATAGACAATCGGTTCTGGTAGTTTCGATCGCCGCTTCGAAGGTAGGTCTTTGGGTGCCACCGGTGGTGGAGCGACTGGTGCCTGAAGTTGTCCCGCACCGAGAAGGGAGGGATCAATAGTACCAAGAACGGTGGGTAGAACGTTATTAACAGGAGATGTATCATGGTCTAGTTGTAGGCCCTCTCCGAGCGACCAGACATCCGTGAGGGTGTCGCCAGCAAACAAGTTACCGGGCGAAGCTGGAAAGTAGCTCGCAGATTCAAAGGGGGAACAGGGGGTCGGTTCTGGAACTCTAGACGACTCCGTATCTGTTGGGGTGGGGCTCGGGGGTACTCCCAAGAAGGATTCGTTGCTGTCTGTGGCTGCCAGTTGTGGGTCGAGCTCGAAGGATGGAAATTCTAATCCGAGAGTGTTCATCTGAATCTGAGGGCGCGGTGTATGTGTTGGAGCGACATGATGACGAGAGGGATCATGCTTGCTCGGAGAGTCGCTGAGTCCATTAAAGTATCGATTTATATCGAGCTCTGTGTCGACCGCCGTTGACGAGACACCGGGAGACAAGGCCGAAGTAGAAGGCGTTGGATCAGTAGAAGGCGTTGGATCAGTGACAGGGATTGGAACAGGCAGGGCATCATCCGGTAGTGACGGAACATCGGCATCAACGGTGGGACCTTCAAGGTGCTCATCCAACACATACTTTGTACTCTTGTCGTGGGGCGAATGCGGGGGAGCCAACTTCCATGGCCTTAGCTGTTTGATCGAGACATAGCCAGCTGTCCCGGATATGGGAGGTGACGAGGTATCAACTGAGTCAGCCCAAAGGCCACCTTTTTCGGGTAGTCTGAACTTGAATATACAGTCGAGCTCAGCCTCCCGGAGTCTTGTTGCGTTCCCTCTCCACGTGTAAGCGAATTGGAAACGCGAATTGGTCGTGAGGTCCAAAGAAGTGAGTAGGGGATAAGTATCTTCGTCTTCGAGAGGGATCTCTGTGGGGCCGTCAAACGCGTCGTTGAGCGCGTCGGAAGACGCGTCTGCGCGGTCAGGGAGAGCGTGTAGCGAGTGGCTCTCGTGAGGAGACACCACGTCGCGCTCGCGCTCGCGTTCTTTGCCCTTCCGTCCCTGAAGCGAAGGAGAAGATGGCTGCTGAACGGGGGATCCTACAACGGGGGGATGTCTGACCGTGCTGGTGACAGGAGAAACTGGTGGATGCGTGTCTGGTTGGCGAGACATTGGCTGGTAGTCCGCCTTTGTCAATCCTTTGGGTAGAGGAGGAGCGACTACATAATCGATCAAAATTCGGGTCCGTCTCCTGGCAGGGGGCGGGGGAGTGAAAAGGGATTGTTCCGGAGCTATCGGGGAACTAAAAGAAGTGACGGGGTGACGGCTTGGACCAGGATCGGTAGCACTGGGAAGCTGCGAAGATGGCGGTGATCATTAACTTGAATGTCGAACGGAGATTGATCGAAGAAAGACAAAAGACGGACCAACATATTAACTGAACGAGACATTTGAATGTTACTTTGTAGTACGTTCTGGGCATGGAGGAGTTCCACTCGAAGTCCCTTTCAAGTGTTCACGTACTATGAAGTTCCTATTCCATTATGGTAGGTCATAGTCTGAGTTTGAAAAATCTAGTCAGAGTCGGACATTCCCGTTCTCTCACGCGGAAGGATCTTGAAATGACCTACTACATAGTTCCACGAAATCAGCTAGGGGATGCGACTGAGGACATCCACCGGATGAAGGTGCTGACATGGTGCCGGTCACTCGGAGGGAGTCTGACGGACTAATGAGCCACCATTCCAGATCTCATCATATACAGTGATAGCACAACAATCCGTGGCGCAATATTATTTTGGTACCACGTCTCAGGATGACTTTGATCATCAGCCAGTGAAATTTGATTGGCGTTGTTCCGCGTGCGAGTAAGTCGCACCCTTGCAAGCTTGCTTACTGTGCTAGTCCCTTCCGAACAGTCTTCATACATTGCCTGAGGTGGAGGATCAAAATGTATGTCATCGGAGAAAGAGGGACGAGGGTTAACGCGAACGTTTGGACGTTCTGCTCGTGTTCCAAAACTTGTTTCGGTCATATGCTGATTGCTAGTTTCTTCCTTAGCACCATGTCAGCAACTGCTCGCCAAGGGGTCTTCCTGCTCGCCCAGTGCAGATCTGCGTACCATGATGATCAGCCGATCATTCCACTGATTACTACAGTTTCACCTTGGGGTTCCTTTTCGAGGATCCCCCTTCCTATCAGACTACTGCTCGATCTGGGATCCGAAACCCTAGCCCCATCTCCTTAAAGTGTCAGATATAACAGCCACGAATTCCGTTGGTCATTCCGTTTACTCCCTTCATACGGGCCCGTCATGCCATCCATTGTTACCAAGATGATGCAGAGTCCACTCCTCGGAGTGCTGATGTCTATGCTACTCTATGGGGTCTTCTGCGTACAGACTTTTGACTATGCCAACAATTACGCTAATTCGGATCGGAAGCCTATCAAATGGCTGGTGAGTTTGACCTGACGAACCTGATTTGACTGGATTCGCTCATTCAGAGGAATCGGAGCAGGTAGCGGGCATATGGTACGCTCAGCATTCCCTTTATCCTATTGGACACGAATTGATCGAGGTCGACTGCATGGATTGTGAACCCGCCACAGGGTCCTGGAAAGTCTACATACCGCCTTTTCGATCCACTTTGTAGAATATTACTTGATCGTGCACCACGACGAACCAGAAATAGTTTGCCGTATTGTTTGGTAAGCGCCTCTCATCACTTTCTGTGTACCTTTATGAAGTTCCACCGTGCCTAGGTCCATGGACGTGAGTTATCAAACTACTTACATAACTCTGATTTCGATGCTTACCGTCTCTTCCGTGATTTAGGCTGCCTACATCTGTGGGGTAAGCATACAAATCAACCGTTCCAAATTCTAGTTGTCAGTTGGTTGTCAGTTTCTCGTTGCCGGTGTGGTTGACCTGTAGGCTCGATGATCACTTACCTGGACAGTGTTGACACTGCATCATACAGGTTCTTTGTATGGCGCATTTGGAAATGTAAGCCTAAATTTGTTCGTGTCAATGGCTTTTTCCATGGTTTCCTGACGGCCGGAATGTGAAGTGAGCGACCATGTTGTGATATGCATCTCTCTCGTACGTAGCCTCTCTCTGATCCCTAGAAACTCAATGTGACACATTGGGACTAGGCCGTTCTATCCACAGTCCGCACAGGTGCCTTCGATTGTTTCTTACCACGATTTTTTCTCCTCATGCTTCAAGTCATCAGGCATTGCGATCGCGAATGCCTCACTTAGGTAAAATTCAACTCGTCCAAAAGTCTGCCAAGAGCCTACTGAGGCGATTGGATAGTCTCAAATATCCCCAAGCCTTGCAATTCTTCAGCATAGTCCAGGTAGGTGCTATGAACGTTTTGCTACTCAGACTGATAACCTCTTCTAACAGCCTACTCTTATCCTTGAATGGTGTATGTCCGTCTCGGCAGACAGCTTGATTGCCATAACGCAGTGTTACTATCTCCACAAACAACGGAACGGGATCAAGAGGTAGTTCGCACCAACGTTGTGGCTTGCTATCACTGGTCTCACTCGTCGTCTGCAGTACAGATCGAGCTATCAATAAATTACTCCTGTACACGATCAACACCGGAGTAATGACATCGTAAGCACTTTTGCGGTCTGTCTCGTTGATTGATCTGTAGTTTGATTGATTATCCAAGACTCTTCGCCATCTTCGTCATCTTCTCGGTTTGTTGCACTTTCAGTTATGTCTGTCTATACTACTCTCAGCTGATATGTATCCCAGTTTCTTGCAATGCCCGGGACCATGGATTATGCCGGCTTCATTCAGGTGCAAAGTAAAAGTAAGCCTGTCTTTCCAAGTATGATTGTCTGATTGTTTGATCAAGTCATTCAGTGTATGCAATATCCATCCTCTCATCGTACGTGCAATTCTCATCTCGAACAAGTTGCTCTGTTCAATCTCTATGATCCTTTTAGATTGAATGCGCGGAGAGACACTTCCCGAAGAAACGATCCAGTGGTGAACACTGCATCTCTCGAGCTCCTGCGTCAATCTGGAATCGATCCAGGTAAACGTGTACAATCGGCGAGTCACCATTTAGGACCTGTTTGTACCTCCAGCTAACCCTGATCCGATCTGCCGCTGCAGTATCCTACTACGGAGCCTAGGGACAGCATGATTCCGGATGGTGAAACGGAATCACAAGTTTAATCTTTACGGTTATTTTCCACGATCTCGGAAGCGACAAGACCAGCCGGCGAAACCTTGTCAATGCAAAGCTAGACCCTACCCTGGCCCCAATCAGAGCTTACAAAGTGCGTGTCTCGCAGGGCGGACACGAACTCTCTAGTAGTACGATTTTTTTTTTTTTTCACGCCGTCTGTGCGGCTTCGATCATGTCACATCCGACTCGTGCATGTATATGCCAACCTTTACATAAATTACCCTCTTCCATTCGTGTATCCTACTCCGAGCCTCGTCGCTACGTCACGGTGATAATGTTGTTAACTTCCTCACGTTCGAAAGCAAGTGCTTGTGGATGCTGCGCGTTGCACCACGAATCCCATCAAACATCTTGAGGGCACAAGATGTTATAGTTTCGAGATAACATCTCCTTGGATGCTTCTCGCACGTCCCGGCATCGTATTTCCCAGATCGACTCTCAGATAGCCAGAGCACTCGCGTCATACCAGGTCTCGTACGTCATTTACGCCTTATGACTCAGATCGAGACTCTGAAAACGCATCCATCGCGGCTAGATTCTTTGCATGACATAAGGCAGCATCAACATGGCATACAGGTACATATCGTAGTGACGCGAGCGCCGGTCCCCGACTCCAGCATATTGTGTTTCCAACCAAAGTTGCAACCGTTCGATTGCTGCTGATGCATGATGAACAGTAGAGGTGCTCGGAAGCTCCTATTTGCTTACACAATCGAACCGTGAGCTACCCATTTGCGCCCCACTTCGTGGAAGTCGGGAATTACCGGACTCTACGAGACAATACTACGTGCCGCTGACAATCAATGCACACCCGACCAATCGAAAACAAATTAAGTGTGACCTAAGTAATTCGACCAAGTCAAACAAAGTGTGGAGCACATGCACGCGAATTGCTCGATAGGTAACACAACGACCAAGTCGTAAGGGATGGAAGATGACAGGAAAAGAAAACAGCATAACGCAGGAAAGAAATGAGACTCTTTTGTGCAAGTGGAAGGTGTAGAAAAGTGTGGGATTTGAGACAGAATGAGGTTTACTTGGACGAAGATATTGTTGTACACTGACAGGCGTGACGTAAAGGTGGTATTGTGGTTAATGAGACTCGCACCGGTCTACTGGTTTTTGCATTCTTCGGGGTTTACTGTGCCTGCGCTAGAGCCCCCACGACCTTTTGGAGGACCACGCCTTCTTGCAGGGGGCTCATTGTCGGAGTCAGAGTCCTGCAAGGGGTGCGAGCTAAGGTCTGCAGGTCAAACACCTCATTGTTGGAGAATCATACATCGTCATCGAACTGGTCGTCATCATCCTCATCAAGCTCGTCGAAGTCATCGTCCTCGTCCAGCATGTCGTACTCGAGAGCTTTGCCGGTGAAGTAGTCAATGGCACGAGGAATGATCTGTACCATATGAGTTATCACGTAACAGGAATACAAAGAATCATCACCTTTTCCTTCAGATCTTCACCGATCTGGTAGTCCATCTCCAGTTTTTCTTCCAGTTCCTCAAGCTCTTCGTCGTCAATGTGGTCATCGTCCGAGGGAGGAGCAGGAGGAGAGAAGAAATTGAAGAATGAGTCAGTCGGTTTGGCTTTGCGGACCAAGCGCGTTCGGTTAGTATCTGATCAATCGGATCGTTAGCACGTTGCCCGAGCCAGTTGATAGGAGAGGACTCGACTTTTATTCCGTTGCTTTTTAATCTCAAACTCCTTGGTCAAGTCCTTGTCCTCCTTCCACTTGATTTCGGTGCCGATGGCACGGTCATAGACAAAGTCGCCAGCGTATCCCACCTCCTCCTGATAGAGGTATGTTTTGTCCAATACCTCATTCTCAAAGTACTCGTTAGGGCTGAAATGAAAGCTGATCATGAAACCTGGCTTGGGTTCGTCGTTGGAAAGGTAAGAGAGCCGAATATCAACAAGATGTTTGAGAGCAGCCGCGTCGCGATCAGTGATGAGGTCTGATATGCCAATGTGGTTGCGAAGGGCTGTAAGCCAAAACTCCGGTATCGCGGCAGGGCCAGTGGGAGCATCCTTTGTAAGTGGCGTGTAGGTCGGATCATCTTTCAGCGATGCCTGAACGCCAGCGGCGATCTCCTGTTGTGTGGGTGCCGATGAGCCAGAGATGATTTCGATTCGTCGCTCATAGAGTGGCTTATGCAATTGGAGGTACTAACAAGATAAGACGATGTGAATGAGCAATTAGTTTGACTGCGCACACGACGAGACGAGAACTAAAAAACTACTCGCGTACTTTTTTCTCGAGTTCCAAGCACTCGCGTTTGTATTGATTCTGAAGTTCGTTTTGCTTGACCTGAACCCCTTTCAAGGCCTCGACGCTGTTTTTGACATCGTTTGGTAGACCTTCGATATAACCCGAACTCTTTCCAACGAGATCGGCTAGACGACCTTGAACCATTCCGAGCATCGCGGACTGTGCATCAGGAGGAAGGTCAATGTCGCCATCTTCCTCTAGTTCATTATCTTCAGAGATGTCGGGGACGGTAGGGCGCGACAAGCCCTGTGCAATCGGGGCTTGGTTCAAGGGGGTGTTCTGTGGGGTTGGTGCAGTTATATCGCCATGAGCGATGGGCAAGTTGGAAGACATGATGGCAACAAAGAAAAAAAAAACTGATGCGCTCGGACAAGATGCCACCCAGACAATCAACACAAGCGCGCACAAAAGGCAAGCCTGGCGGAGTTTCGGTCTGTGCCGGTTGCAGACTAACTCATGGCCTTCAATGACTCGGATTATGCACCATGCCGCTCGCTTTCTAGTGGAACGAGAGTGCCTCTACACTCGTGACTGTGGGCGAGTCACATTTCTGCAGCTGCATGTTTTTTACCGTATGAAATCCTGCCTTGAAGACGACTGAAGAGGTATGTGAGATCTGTGCCTCGCTGAATACATACCGCAGGGGACCACGCTATGACTCCTTATAATCCACGCGGGCAGGGGTGGAAGATAATCTGATTCTGAAGTTCCACCCGAGTTCCTAGCACGTGCAGGCCTCAGGCCTCATGCATCATGTGCGACGCACCGCCTGGATCGGCTTGAGAAGGATGCGCTGTTGAAATCGGGCTTCGTATGATAGGGCACTTGGTTCAAATTGCGGTTAGCCCGCGCCGCACCCGCAACTTCTCTTATCACTTGCTCACCGGAACGCACTAAGGTGGGTATTTTTACATTCGTATTGACTTATATAAGCACGTGGAGCTCCAACTTGAAGGTTGGGGGTAATCGATAATCAATCAAACTATATACGATCCGTACCCACGACTTCCATCGCCGCCGTGTTACGTATGTTGTTTCACTTCGATGAACGTACTACCCGGCTAATAAATACGTGAATCATAACGCAACAATGTCCGCTTAACCTACAATCATGAGACACTGCCAAGAGCATCATGTATGTATTCACGTTATCCGCAATGCTAGAACATTCAATCAGCTCACGCGTATACCTTCATGGAAGTGAACAGCGATATTCTAGTTTCTCAGGCTATGAGACATTACAAAGTGCCCGAACAAAATATCAACGAGGATGGGAATCAATCAATAGGTACTGGTATCACGTTTTAAATAGAAATGGATAGCCATGCTCCGGTACTGGTGTGCGAGGAATACCAACTGATGGGTCCGATTGATCGTCATCCAGATATCCAACTGCTTATCAGACCGCAAACAAAAATCCGCTAGACACCGTCGGTCGAGTCTACTATGCACGCTCCTGCGGGATGTTACCCAAAGGGAGCGTGAACCAACTCTCACCCTTGACAAGCAGATCACTGAGACCGCAGTAGTATGCGATCCCGGCTGTCACGATACCAAACGCGCCGCCAGCCTTGGTCAACGAAACTGTTCCAGACCAAGCACCAGCGGCAAGGAGGAGGAAAGTCACACAAAGAGAGACAAACAGCGAGATAAGGCCAAGATTGCGACGCAGAGATCCGATGCTAGAGAAAAAAAGTGCTTCAACCATACGCTCCGTCGAATTCACTGAAGAAAACTTACAGGAACATGAAGGTCAGAAGGAACCATGTGATCAAGTAAATGCCCAGTGCCTGATCGAGCTCATCCGCAGAGGTGTACGCCGAGAGAATGCCGGACCCGGGGATCAAGATAGCAGCATAGGACATCCAGAAGGCACCATAAGAAGTGAATGCTGTATGACCGTCAGCCAAATCAATTTACACGATAACTACCAAAAGTGAACGCATAACAAAAATGGGCGCAGGCGTGATAGCAATCTGGAACCCTAAAGGGTCTAGGAACATATCATATGACGAGGGAGCGGCCCGAAGAAAGTGGACATTGGGGGGATATCGAAGGTAAACTCACCAGTTGCTCCAAACACGTTACCGCGGGGGAACTCCCACATTCCGGCCAAGAATTGGGCAAGACCACCAGAGAAACAGGCCATGCCGACAACAACGTTGGGGGTGTGGATACCTCTTGCGTTTACATTATACAGAGAAAGAATGAATGTGGTTGATGCGAACGAGAACAGACCACTAAGGTGGGGCAATGAGTGAGCGGTACCGCAGGCGTTGATAAATGGACGGAACCTACAGTGCACCGGGGTTGGCAATCTTGGTTGTGCGTGGCGCAGGCCGTTCATAGTTGGAGATAAACTGGGTTTGAGAAGTTTGTGCTTTCTCGGCGTCGGACATGACGGTGATTTGGAAGTGGAAGAGGTGGACTAGAGGGAGAAAAAAAAAGAGAAGGCGATGGATGCCAACCAAAGTGTCCGCTGGGCCTTTTATCTATTCGCATAACAAGTTTAAAGCTGCCGAATTGAATTACGGGGCAAATAGATGCTCACAAGGCAATGCTATGCCCGAAGGAGCGTTATTGTACGTAATGAATTAAACCTACTAAGCGAGCTGACCCGGGACCTGCCGCACTGACGTGTCAATGTTGACTTGAAGGTACCGTGACTCACTGATCTTGTGCGGTGGTTGGTCGGTATAATTGTCATAGCAAAGAGTGGACTGTCTGGTAGACCAATCGACGGCGGCGTCGATGGAGAGTTTGGCACTCACGCGCACGGACAACTTTCCCTGGTCGATTTTGGCATTGTCACGTGTCACGCAACAAGGTTGCCCGGGCCCTTGGCCTCGGTCGGCGCTTCATCAGAAGCGTGTCGATCGCTTAGAATCTGGCAGCTTCTCGGTCCGGTGGGTCGAACTAAAAAATTGCTCGAAGGCGGCGGTCGCAAAATCTCTGCCTGCAGACTTCTAGGAATGGACGAGGTGTTGTGCTGCTAGCTGCTCAGTATTGGAGTTACGCTAACTGCTAATAGTTACATAAATGTAGCCCGCTTGCCGTAAATTTCTCCGACTTACTGTTGACGTTGAATTCCAAGGCCGTCGGCTTGCGCCACAGGTGCGCCCTACTACATCCGGAGTCGAGGAAGAGAGGGTGTAATATGGCGACTGTCGGCTTTGCTGGGTCAAAGCTTCCTACGTTCCCATAAGCCGAGTTTGTGATGTACTACTACTTTCATTGAAGGCTCGTTTCTTCGGTGTGGCCACCATTGAGACTTCCTGACGGTCATTAACCAAACCTAGGCTGACTCTGGACCTAACAGCGTTTCTTTGGCATGGCCACCATTATGACTTCCTGCCAGTGCCACGTAGTCACTCAATCTCAACCGAATTCACCTACAATGCTGACCCTGACATGCGCTCTGCGATTCTCACATCTCGTAGTTAAGGCTGCGAACCCTGTCAGCATGCCCTTTGAAGTCACGATCCGGGCGGTGCAGGGCTAGGGTTGACGCCGGTTAGGTCAGTGACGGAGGCTACGAGTACCTGACCCAGGCAGTGTACCCACTGGTTCCTTTAATTAGACACCCAGGCAGGTGGGTGTCACTGAATGCTCTGTTTCCTCCGACTCGTGTTCCAGGGACAGCGATTGCTGCAAAGGCATATGTAAGTATTTCAAGAGAATCATTCACACCTGTCCCCGCTTCTCTCGTAGTCATGTGATCCACCATTCGCGTGTTCCCAGCATTCCTTGAAGCCCTACTTTCCTGAAATCACAACTCAAAGGATCATACCCATTGATCTAGGAACTGTTCCGTGCCATGCAGCTGTATCAAATCCACCTTAGCCCCGATGGAATATGTGAGTCCTTTTTTTCCTCGCCTTCTCGTCGTCATAGACTCATTTGGCTCTCGAGTCGAAACGAACGTGATCAAGCATGTAAATGTGGCGAGTCGAAACTAGTATCATAGGATGAACTCTTCAACAGGTCCACTGCGCGATCGTGGTACGCCCGGTAATTCATTCAGCAATCAGTTTTATCAGTTTTATTTTCACTAGGCGCTGCGCCACGACAAGAAATTGAGGCACTTCGAGCGAATCTGGACTGGTGCCTGCGTAATGTAGAAGAAGTTGAACAGCGGGTTGAAGAACTTGGATTCTGGTAAGTTGAAAAGTGCTGGTCTGAGAATGGTACGCATGATGATTTCGGGTCTTACTCAAGTGCCAATCTTCAAATTTGTCTGCGCTTCCTGCTATGTTGGTCATGCTGAGCACAATGCCTTTCGCGTTGCAGGTAGGCTCGAGAACTTGTCCGACAGCTGTCCCGTTCTTAAACTTGTTACCGACAGTACTGAACCATGTTTCAACACGCTTGCCAACAATTGCCGCCACCGGACACAATATTCTCTGCATTCAGTGTCCTAACACATGCGTGCCACCCGTAACCACTGATCCCGCAAATGACGCTTGACTACGGCCCCAAAACTTGTCACCAACTTCGTCATTTACTCGCCTCACGCGCAAAATGAAAGACTGATCAGCTACAGCAGCCTATCACCAAGTTCCATCTCGTGACAGGCAAACAACGCGGTTGACTTGTCATGTGCTTTGTCGACATTGGACTTGGGCATCGTTACGGGGACACCGATCGACACATCCCAATTAATCTGAATCGACACACACGGGTAACAATCGGTATTACCATGGCCTGGAACCTTCCAGCCTTTGTTCTTTTTGTCTTCCTTGTCGGATCATGCGTGCCCCTGACTCAGGGCCATGAGATCTCAATGGTAGTGTTTTGACCAGTAAGATACGCCGCTCTGTATTTCAATGTAGCCAGCGCGCGTGTCAGCTTATCTATTGTTAAGATACCTTCGATCGGGCCCGAGAGGCAGAGAGGTGAGTGGTTGATGAGTCGCCATGTTGTTGAAAAAAATGGTTGTGATCCCTATGTAAACGGCCCGATATAGCTCTCGCGGTGCGTTGACCAATCGAACACTCTGGAAATAGTAAGGCTAATCCCAGCCTCCAGGTTCCCTCCAAGTCCGACCCCATATGTACTATGAATAAGTCTCCCACGTGCTTCCGGTAAAACCGGAACATGGTACTGTACTTACCTCGCACGGTGCCGTCCATGCGGGCTGGAATCGGATGTGTTCTCAGCGCTCTGAGAAGAATTGATCAAAAGTGAAATGGCAAGTTGTTGGATTCTTTACAGGCTAATTTTGTCCGAAGTTCCGAAGTCTTCCCATTCTCACACGATGAAACTAATACCGGTGAACAAGCTTCGACTTCATTCAAGTGTTTGCATAGTCCAAATTCCAGCCTTCCGATGCTGCAGGCGTCCTAAAATGGCAGATCTACTGGCATCTGCCGTGTATCATAGTTCATGTCACAAAGTAGTTGGCATGACACCACAAAAATATCGGGGACGAGTCGATTGTGACAACATGTGCCACCCGACCGCGGCAGGTTGCATCACGTTAGACTCCCCTACACCGCATAACCTATATGAGACCGAAGTTATCTCGACACGTATCCACTGTCATTGCACTCGTCAGAGTCGTCACGATATTCAATGAGTCTTGTCAACGCATGGCACAGAGATAAATTTCGGCTGATCATTTGTCGTAGAGCGTCAATGCGAATCGGCATTTCCCTAGCCAGGGGTCTTGCGGTCGACCCTTTTCCCACTCCAATTCAACGTGGCTGCCAATCAACAAACGCATTCTCATGAGTCAGCGGCGACGCCGGCGGCCGAGCCATGAAGGAGGGTATCCTTGGCCGTAGTACTAGTGTCGGTGAGTGACTGTATGTCCTTTCTAAGAATCTTACAAGTTTACATAAAATGGCGCGTTCAGATCAGCCAGAAGTTCGTCCACATATGACCCATCATGGGGACATGTTTGAAACAATCTAAGAAGTCGCATTTAATGAGGCAAGTAGTCGATTAATAAAGATGTCGCCAATCACCGCTCCGGTGACTTTGGATGACAGCGGTGGGTTCCGACTACCGAAAATGAATGTGCCGTGTTCGAAGGAGGCTTATAATGGCCTTATCATAGATCGATGGACTCGCTTTCCACAGGACCCTAGATTCCTGAATGATACAACAAGTGGTGCAGTACCGTAAGTACTTCACTATGAGACCTACTACAAGTACTTATTGGGAAAGTAAAAAAAAAAAACAGGTCACCGTCTGGACGAATTCATTTGGAGAAGATACCTTGCTCTGATGTTCGGGAGTGATGGCTGGAGGAGAGATCTTCGCAAGTTTCGTCAAGCGGTTTGAAGGCAAGCTTTGGTTTTTGCGGATCATTCAAGTCGTTGGGTTCGAGTCCGCCGGACACCATTTTGCAAAATCTGTCCAGACTCCAGAAGGTATCTGGCTTCGGAGACTCTCGTTCCGAGTCAGCTCTAGGGTTCAAAAAATTGGGCAACATTACTAATTTACATACTGTCAAAATTCTAGGGTTTAGGCTAACAGAAGCACCCACTGTCAGGCGTTTGACAGACAACTGGCAGGAAAGGTTTCTGCACATTCCTTACTGTTCGAGC